>JALPQI010001246.1:0-144734 GCA_025490895.1 Thaumatotibia leucotreta | reverse complement strand
AGCCCATTATGACTACATAGTTTATGTCATATAGAATTATTCATAAAATAATTATACCACAACAGGGTGAACCTAATGGTAAAATGTTTATAAATAAACAATTTATTTCAAATAACTTTATGGGTATAGATTAATCTACTTGACGACTTTATGAGGATTAAATTTCGAAATAAAAATCGTTATGAACATTGTAGGTCGAAGTATAATTTTAGTAAGAAAAAAAGTATGAGAAAAAAAATTCGGAGTAATGATGATTATGAGTAAAAAACGGTATTAGTAAAAATATTCGAAGAAAAAATTGTAGAAGTGCCAATATGGACCCCGTAATAATAGTAATAAACTACTTTTTATTTTCCGAAACCGACAATTATCACGCAGGATTAAAGCACTGGTCTTACCGCGAGCTACTACGCTAGGAACTATGGGCTATAAACACGGACAAAAGATACACCTATTTCTCCAGGGGCCTATTTCTCAAAAGCTTGTAACTTGTAATACAAGCGGAAGTCCTCATCTAACATATGGTGTCAAAAAGAGACTTCCACTTGTATTACAAGTTAAGCTTTCGAGAAACGGGCCCCAGTGCCTTAAAATAATTTTAATTAAATCTTGATATGAGGTTCGGCTTATGTCGGAATTTCGATACAATTGTAGTGTCTTCTGTAACAATTAAAATAATAATACATTTTCGCAAATAAGTAGTTATTTACTGCTGATTTATTAAAGTTCCCGCACTACGTTTTATGTTGGTGGCAAACAAACGCACGGCCCTTTAACCCTTAAATGCATAGTTATGTATATGTGCAATATGTGCATCATGTATTCTGGACTCTATTCACTCCTCCTCCTCCTCGCGTCGATTTCCTCATTACTGAAGGTCGTGATTTCCCTGGATGGAAACTCTATTCACAGCATTTCAGAATTCAAATTTGAATACATTTGAATAAATTTGAATGAATCGAGGTCATGCATTTAAGGGTTCAATGGTAAGCGGTAACTGTATATAGCCTACAGACGCCCCGATTGGAGAAACTGTAAATTTACAATAGTAGCATCTGTCAACGTGGTGAAATAGGGGCCCGAGCCCTACCGCGAACGACGAACGAAGTGTTGCCTCCCTGTCACAGTTACGTGTGAATTCACAAGTGCGAGAGAGAGAAGCAACACTTCGTTCGTGGTTCGCATTGAGGCCTCAGGTATTACCATCCATACCATGACACCTCGTGATCATGAAGGGTAAATTAAAGCAATTTTTAACCTACCTACTTGAACAGCATTGAATTCTATTTATGAAAAAATGCGGTCTTAGATTTTAAAGAATCATCAACAAAATCGTAACCACGTGTTTTTTGTGTATTATGCAACTTAAAAGAACATTGGCTGTTTAAAAATAGCTTGATTTAACAATACGGAAATGATTACTGACTTGCTTACAATTTTACCGTTTTTTTTGCTCCGGGGTTAAATACAGCAGGGTCTACCCTAATGTATTGTACTTAATTTACTGATAAATAGCTAGACTACTTTAATCAAGCCTTATAATTTGTTTTTATGTCCATTTGTTTAGTTTTGGACTGTCTTGACAGGTAAAACTACAATAATCGAAATCAAAAATACGATGTTGATTCGCTATAATAATGAAGGGTCCACGAAAAAACATGATGTCCAGTGCCTAAAAAAATCAGGGCAAATTCACACCTTATTCTGTTAACCCTTTGAGCATTTGACAGCTCTGTCAAAGCATTCAATTCCGAACCTTAGATATTTGTAAATTGATTTGGTTTTGTTTTTTATATGACGGCAAATATGTTGGGTTTTTTTTAAGGGTTAAAAGAAAGGTGGCTTTTCCTTCTGTAATTTGAATTGACTAGACATGATCTTGCCGTGGACCCTTCATATTATATTTTTTTGTACTTGGTTTTTTTTTTTGTATTTGGTTGCATAAATAAAAGCAAATATATTTTCAGTTCATTTATTGTAACATCATCTCCTCGTTGAATGCTGGAGTTATTGGTTATAACTGTTTTACAACAATCACAGATAAAAACAACTTTACCATGAATTGAAATTGTCTTTTCAATAACTTTAAGCCATGTAACGATCGGCTTTTCATTTACTTATTAAAGATCTATTACATGTATAAAAAATAAATGCACAACTTTGTACAAATAGCAGACTTTAAGCCTAATGGCTTTACAGTTGCATGTTATACTGGGTGTACTAGCGAGCATTCCAAAAGATTTTAACTATGCATTCTAGACCAAAAAATATTTTGAGACCTAATGTCAAATATCACCAAAAGATTTTTTTTTCTCTTTTTTTTTACACTTTTTGAATACTTTCTAACATTTCCAGTACTTTTTATCATAACAACAATTTGTTAAAATTATTTTTTTTTTTTCGGGACAAGTTTTCGTCAAGTTTATTTCATTGCCAGGCAACAGGTGTGCGAATATTAAAACACATTCTGACATGACAAGTTACGTCGAAAAACTTATTACGAAAATTATTATCTTTGAAATCAATCCGAATCCAGGAAATTTTATATAACATTGTCTCTAAATAAGGTCAGGAATTCAGCATTAAAATCTTTTGGAATGCTCGCGAGCACCCTGTATTATAATAACCTCGTAAGGCCTGGTGTACTTACACAAGTACATATTACCAATTTAATTAAAGATCAGTTTAAACTTTGCGAACTAGTAACAGAGATGCGCCTTGTGCGTTGAAACCAATGAAGTTGGTTATTATTATTTTAAAAATTATGTTTATAATCCCAAACACTGTTTTTAATAGACCAGGACTTACGATGTTATAGGCTCCTAAGGCCTAGCCATACGGGAGAAATATCTAAAATTTGCCATTGAAACTTTTACCTACTCCGCAGAAAATAAAGTTGATTTTAGGCTGGTCGTACATTTTACTAAAAACAAATACAACTCTATTATGATTTTATGATTGAATAGAATTTAAATTTGTTAGATGTTAATAAGTACTACAGGTAGAACCATAGGTTTTAGGAGAATATTTCGAACCTATTAGGTATTGATCACAATTTTCACACATTTCTTAGATAACAAAGACTTGCACTTGATGTAGCTTCAACTACTACTGGCACAGTAAAAAACAATAAACTTGAACATGCATGGACAACTATCCATATAAATCCAATGAATAGTATAAACTATCAACCGACTGTCATCCCGAAGGCTTCAACATATTTATCTCATTGCCTCTATAAGCAAACGCCTTAAAATCTCCAATTTTCTGTCCATCTTTATACAGGAACAATCTAAAGCAAGTCTCGCAAAAATAAGCCGGATCGAATGGAACGGTTGAACAATTAGTTACTATCCATTTTGCCCCGAATTCTGCACACGTTGTACAATACACTGTTTGGTTCTGTGATACTGCTGTGTGGATGGGGTACTGTTTTATCGAAAGTGGGTCGTCAGGGTTGAGAAGACGGATTTCTGAGAAGGTGAATAGGTGCTCGCAATTTCCTTGGTGAACGTATACCTGGAAAGATATTTGGATGATAATTTAAGCGGCCACAGTTACTTCGTTTCGTTTGGTCATTACCACTATCTACATTTTGCAAAATACTCAAATACAATGGACTAAGATACCGATTAGAAACAAAAGCATACAGTAGCTATTATGGCAAAAATAGTAGATTCGTTGTTACTTACTCATTTAATGAATATTTTGCAGTGCAAATAAGAATAGTATGTTGACATTTCTAACACTTGAAATGCTTCATTCAAAACAATTGAAATGGTTATGTGAAAAATACAAGACCATTTAATAAAAAAACGCTGAATAACTGTTAGCAAATTCTCATCCCGAAATATGGGTACATACATGAATATTAGAAAAAGAGCATAATTATTTTAATTTGTATAAGAATCATGTACAAATCTAGTGGCGGATGTGGTCCCGTGTAATCATTGGCCGCGCAGCGCACACTAAAGTAATGAAGAGACCCTGGAACATACCTCAAATGCTCAAAGTGTCTGTAATAAGTCTATTTTATCAACATACCTCAGGGTTGTCCAATCGCATAGTAATCACGCACGTTTGCCGTGTGGTGACGGCAGTAAGAATACATTTTGTCACCACCCCAACTCCTCCTGCGGGTGTCGGTGAAGGGATTGAAGTGTCACTGACCATTATTTGATAAAAGATTGATGATGGGCAGCAGCGTTATCATAGTGAACACATTTCTGCAATCGCCAATCCGCCTGTCCAGCGTGGCGATTATGGACATTTACCTCCTAATGCGTTTCTACGCATAGTTAATAGGAGAGGCCTACATCCAACAGTGGACTATCATAGGCTGATGATGATAGTAATCACATCCTGATGATAGTAATCAACTCAGTTCCTTCGCCTGTCTCCGAACCTAAAAAAATCCTATCATAAATATCTTTTATAAGATTATAAGCATACCTCAGGATGCCCCAGCCGCACAGTCTCGGTACTCACTTCCTTAGTCTCAGTCTCAGTCTCCGAGGCCTCGTGCCTTTCAAACAGTTCCCACAAAGTCAGACATTCCTGTGAGAAAAGCTCCTATCAATAAGCATACCTCAGGGTGCCCCAGCCGCACAGTGACCTCGTCCAGCCTGGTACTCAGTTCCTTTGTCTGTCTTCAAATTTCCGCGGGCAGCCCTAAAAGACACTTCTTAATAAAGGCGAAAAATCCTATCTCTCGCGAAATCCCTGGTATCAATAAGCATACCTCAGGATGCCCAAGCACCACAGTGATCTCGTCGAGCTTGGTGGTCAGGTCCTTTGTCTGTCTTCGAATCTCCGCGGGCAGCCCTAAAAGACACTTCTTAATAATTCATTCTTGTCTCTCGCGAAATCCCTGGTATCAATAAGCATACCTCAGGATGCCCCAGCCGCACAGTCTCGGTACTCACTTCCTTAGTCTCAGTCTCCGAGACCTCGCGCCTTTCAGACAGTTCCCATAAAGGACTTGTCCATTAATCACGTCGGGGGGGGTTCCTGAAAATATCACCAAGTATCACCATGGGTCTAAAATAGGCCAAAATTGTATGACGTGATTCATGGACAAGCCCAAAGTCAGACATTCCTGTAAGAAAAGCTCCTATCAATAAGCATACCTCAGGGTGCCCCAGCCGCACAGTGACCTCGTCGAGCCTGGTGGTCAGGTCTCTGGCCGGGAAGTCTCCCAGGCCGCGCGCGCGGGCCCAGGCGCGCAGGCCGGCGCTGCGGTCCGCGCAGCCCGGGCGCCGGTCCACGTAGAACACGTTGTTGATGAACAGGAACCCGGAGGGAATAGATCCTGCGATACATTTATCAACATACCTCAGGATGCCCCAGCCGCACAGTGACCTCGTCCAGCCTGGTACTCAGTTCCTTTGTCTGTCTTCGAATCTCCGCGGGCAGCCTTAAAAGACACTTCTTAATAAAGGCGAAAATTCCTGTCTCGCGAAATCCCTGGTATCAATAAGCATACCTCAGGATGACCCAGCCGCACAGTCTCGGTACTCACTTCCTTAGTCTCAGTCTCCGAGGCCTCGCGCCTTTCAGACAGTTCCCATAAAGTCAGACATTCCTGTGAGAAAAGCTCTTATCAATAAGCATACCTCAGGATGCCCCAGCCGCACAGTGACCTCGTCCAGCCTGGTACTCAGTTCCTTTGTCTTCGAATCACCGCGGGCAGTCCTAAAAGACACTTCTTAATAAAGGGGAAAATTTCTGTCTCTCGCGAAATCCCTGGTATCAATAAGCATACCTCAGGATGCCCCAAACGCACAGCCCATACTCAGTTCCTTCTAATGTCTCCAAACCTAGAAGACACTTCTTAATAAATACGAAAATTCCTGTAATAAATCTCTTTTATCAACATACCTCAGGATGCCCCAGCCGCATAGTCTCGGTACTCACTTCCTTAGTATCAGTCTCCGAGGCCTCGCGCCTTTCAGACAGTTCCCATAAAGTCAGACATTCCTGTGAGAAAAACTTCTATCAATAAGCATACCTCAGGATGCCCCAGCCGCACAGTGACCTCGTCCAGCCTGGTACTCAGTTCCTTTGTCTTCGAATCTCCGCGGGCAGCCCTAAAAGACACTTCTAAAGGCGAAAATTCCTGTCTCTCGCGAAATCCCTGGTATCAATGTACATACCTCAGGGTGCCCCAGCCGCACAGTGACCTGGTCGAGCCTGGTGGCCAGGTCTCTGACCGGGAAGTCTCCCAGGCCGCGCGCGCGGGCCCAGGCGCGCAGGCCGGCGCTGCGGTCCGCGCAGCCCGGGCGCCGGTCCACGTAGAACACGTTGTTGATGAACAGGAACCCGGAGGGGAATAGCTCCTGCGACACATTTATCAACATACCTCAGGATGCCCCAGCCGCACAGTGACCTGGTCGAGCCTGGTGGCCAGGTCTCTGGCCGGGAAGTCTCCCAGGCCGCGCGCGCGGGCCCAGGCGCGCAGGCCGGCGCTGCGGTCCGCGCAGCCCGGGCGCCGGTCCACGTAGAACACGTTGTTGATGAACAGGAACCCGGAGGGGAATAGCTCCTGCGACACATTTATCAACATACCTCAGGATGTCCCAGCCGCACAGTGACCTCGTCCAGCCTGGTACTCAGTTCCTTTGTCTTCGAATCTCCGCGGGCAGCCTTAAAAGACACTTCTTAATAAAGGCGAAAATTCCTGTCTCTCGCGAAATCCCTGGTATCAATAAGCATACCTCAGGATGCCCCAGCCGCACAGTCTCGGTACTCACTTCCTTAGTCTCAGTCTCCGAGACCTCGCGCCTTTCAGACAGTTCCCACAAAGTCAGACATTCCTGAGAGAAAAGCCCCTATCAATAAGCATACCTCAGGATGCCCCAGCCGCACAGTGACCTCGTCCAGCCTGGTACTCAGTTCCTTTGTCTTCGAATCTCCGCGGGCAGCCCTAAAAGACACTTCTTAATAGGCGAAAATTCCTGTCTCTCGCGAAATCCCTGGTATCAATAAGCATACCTCAGGATGCCCCAGCCGCACAGTCTCTGTACTCACTTCCTTAGTCTCAGTCTAAGAGGCCTCGCGCCTTTCAGACAGTTCCCATAAAGTCAGACATTCCTGTGAGAAAAGCTCCCCATATTAATCAACATACCTCAGGATGCTCCAGACGCACAGCCTGTACTCAGTTCCTTCAAATGTCTCCGAACCTAGAAAACACTTCTTAATAAATACGAAAATTCCTGTAATAAATCTCTTTTATCAATATACCTCAGGATGCCTCAGCCGCACAGTCTCGGTACTCACTTCCTTAGTCTCAGTCTAAGAGGCCTCGCGCCTTTCAGACAGTTCCCACAAAGTCAGACATTCCTGTGAGAAAAGCTCATATCAATAAACATACCTCAGGATGCCCCAGACGCACAGCCTGTACTCAGTTCCTTCAAATGTCTCCGAACCTAGAAGACACTTCTTATTAAAGACGAAAATTCCTGTAATATGTCTCTTTTATCAACATACCTCAGGGTGCCACAGCCGCACAGTGACCTGGTCGAGCCTGGTGGCCAGGTCTCTGGCCGGGAAGTCTCCCAGGCCGCGCGCGCGGGCCCAGGCGCGCAGGCCGGCGCTGCGGTCCGCGCAGCCCGGGCGCCGGTCCACGTAGAACACGTTGTTGATGAACAGGAACCCGGAGGGAATAGCTCCTGCGATACATTTATAAGCTTACCTCAGGATGCCCCAGCCGCACAGTCTCGGTACTCACTTCCTTAGTCTCAGTCTCCGAGGCCTCGCGCCTTTCAGACAGTTCTCATAAAGTCAGACATTCCTGTGAGAAAAGCTCCTTGTATTAATCAACATCCCTCAGGATGCCCCAGCCGCACAGTGACCTCGTCGAGCCTGGTGGCCAATCTCCGCGGGCAGCCCTAGAAGACACTTCTTAATAAAGGCGAAAATTCCTGTCTCTCGCGAAATCCCTGGTATCAATAAGCATACCTCAGGATGCCCCAGCCGCACAGTGACCTCGTCCAGCCTGGTACTCAGTTCCTTTGCCTGTCTCTGAACCTAAAATAATCCTATCATAAATCTCTTTTATAAGCATACCTCAGGATGCCCCAGCCTCGGTACTCACTTCCTTAGTCTCAGTCTCCGAGGCCTCGCGCCTTTCAGACAGTTCCAAAAAAGTCAGACATTCCTGTGAGAAAAGCTCCTATCAATAAGCATACCTCAGGATGCCCCAGCCTCACAGTGACCTCGTCGAGCCTGGTAATCAGTTCCCTTGTTTGTCTTCGAATCTCCGCGGGCAGCCCTAAAAGACACTTCTTAATAAAGGCGAAAATTCCTGTCTCTCGCGAAATCCCTGGTATCAATAAGCATACCTCAGGATGCCCCAGCCGCACAGTGACCTCGTCGAGCCTGGTACTCAGTTCCCTTGTCTTCGAATCTCCGCGGGCAGCCCTAAAAGACACTTCTTAATAAAGGCTAAAATTCCTGTCTCGCGAAATCCCTGGTATCAATAAGCATACCTCAGGATGCCCCAGCCGCACAGTGACCTCGTCCAGCCTGGTACTCAGTTCCTTTGTCTGTCTTCGAATCTCCGCGGGCAGCCCTAAAAGACACTTCTTAATAGGCGAAAATTCCTCTCTCTCGCGAAATTCCTGCTATCAATAAACACAGTGACCTCGTCCAGCCTGGTACTCAGTTCCTTTGTCTTCGAATCTCCGCGGGCAGCCTTAAAAGACACTTCTTAATAAAGGCGAAAATTCCTGTCTCTCGCGAAATTCCTGCTATCAATAAACACAGTGACCTCGTCCAGCCTGGTACTCAGTTCCTTTGTCTGTCTTCGAATCTCCGCGGGCAGCCCTAGAAGACACTTCTTAATAAAGGCGAAAATTCCTGGTATCAATAAGCATACCTCAGGATGCCCCAGCCGCACAGTGACCTGGTCGAGCCTGGTGGCCAGGTCTCTGGCCGGGAAGTCTCCCAGGCCGCGCGCGCGGGCCCAGGCGCGCAGGCCGGCGCTGCGGTCCGCGCAGCCCGGGCGCCGGTCCACGTAGAACACGTTGTTGATGAACAGGAACCCGGAGGGGAATAGCTCCTGCGATAAATTTGTTCGATGTTTAAGTACTACAGGTAGAACTATAGGCACAATATTTCGAACATAATCGGTATTGATCACAATGCCAATGCCGGCCTAGACAGACAGTGATTAAAAAATGGTAGGCAGGGTAGCGTTTTATAAAGTTACAACTTACATTTTTGCTGTTTGTCTCTCTTTGTAGGCAATACGTGCGTGCGTTATAAAGAGGCAAACAGCGAAATTGTAAAATGTAAATTTATAAAACGTGACCTTGGTAGTAAATGTCCAGTTTGTATGGACTTCTCCTTTTTCGTTACCAAAAAAGGAACGTTTCATACAAACAGTTTCGGACATGTGCATCAATATGCACATTGACTCTACCAGCTTACCATTTATTATCAATATCGAAGGTATGATGCAAATTTAAAAACTTTTAGAGAATTGCTCATGTTATAAATATGAGCTTTGCGGTAGTAGTCAGATATACAGTAGTGTCCGGACACTGCTCCGGAGCAGACAAAATTATTTGAACACGTCTCTATAGTTAATGGCAATAGAGGCATGTACGTGAGACGCTACGATATATTTGATGGCGACTGTACGTCGCGCAAGTCGTGACGCACACCACGGAGTGGCCTCTCATCTGTAGAAACTTCTAGAGAAACGCTCGGCTAGGCCTGCAGTAGTGAGCTACCTTGGCGGCGGCAACAGGCTGGCCCACGTCGTTGGCGCACACCACGGAGTGGCCTCTCATCTGTAGAAACTTGTAGAGAAACGCTCGGCTAGGCCTGCAGTAGTGAGCTACCTTGCACGCCCACGTCGTTGGCGCACACCACGGAGTGGCCTCTCATCTGTAGAAACTTCTAGAGAAACGCTCGGCTAGGCCTGCAGTAGTGAGCTACCTTGCACGCCCACGTCGTTAGCGCACACCACGGAGTGGCCTCTCATCTGTAGAAACTTTTAGAAAAACGCTCGGCTAGGCCTGCAGTAGTGAGCTACCTTGTACGCCCACGTCGTTGGCGCACACCACGGAGTGGCCTCTAATCTGTAGAAACTTCTAGAGAAACGCTCGGCTAGGCCTGCAGTAGTGAGCTACCTTGGCGGCGGCAACAGGCTGGCCCACGTCGTTGGCGCACACCACGGAGTGGCCTCTCATCTGTAGAAACTTCTAGAGAAACGCTCGGCTAGGCCTGCAGTAGTGAGCTACCTTGCACGCCCACGTCGTTGGCGCACATCACGGAGTGGCCTCTCATCTGTAGAAACTTCTAGAGAAACGCTCGGCTAGGCCTGCAGTAGTGAGCTACCTTGCACGCCCACGTCGTTGGCGCACACCACGGAGTGGCCTCTCATCTGTAGAAACTTCTAGAGAAACGCTCGGCCAGGCCTGCAGTAGTGAGCTACCTTGCATGCCCACGTCGTTGGCGCACACCACGGAGTGGCCTCTCATCTGTAGAAACTTCTAGAGAAACGCTCGGCTAGGCCTGCAGTAGTGAGCTACCTTGTACGCCCACGTCGTTGGCGCACACCACGGAGTGGCCTCTCATCTGTAGAAACTTCTAGAGAAACGCTCGGCTAGGCCAGCAGTAGTGAGCTACCTTGCACGCCCACGTCGTTGGCGCACACCACGGAGTGGCCTCTCATCTGTAGAAACTTCTAGAGAAACGCTCGGCTAGGCCTGCAGTAGTGAGCTACCTTGCACGCCCACGTCGTTGGCGCACACCACGGAGTGGCCTCTCATCTGTAGAAACTTGTAGAGAAACGCTTGGCTAGGCCTGCAGTAGTGAGACGGAGTGGCCTCTCATCTGTAGAAACTTCTAGAGAAACGCTCGGCTAGGCCTGCAGTAGTGAGACGGAGTGGCCTCTCATCTGTAGAAACTTCTAGAGAAACGCTCGGCTAGGCCTGCAGTAGTGAGACGGAGTGGCCTCTCATCTGTAGAAACTTCTAGAGAAACGCTCGGCTAGGCCTGCAGTAGTGAGACGGAGTGGCCTCTCATCTGTAGAAACTTCTAGAGAAACGCTCGGCTAGGCCTGCAGTAGTGAGACGGAGTGGCCTCTCATCTGTAGAAACTTCTAGAGAAACGCTCGGCTAGGCCTGCAGTAGTGAGACGGAGTGGCCTCTCATCTGTAGAAACTTCTAGAGAAACGCTCGGCTAGGCCTGCAGTAGTGAGCTACCTTGGCGGCGGCAACAGGCTGATCCCCGGGCGCGGCTGAGGCGTCCACGCGCACGCCCACGTCGTTGGCGCACACCACGCGATCACGCAACGCACTTAGCGGCGCACGACCCGCTAGTACTAGCGAGCGGCTGAACACCGAGTGGCGGCCTCTCATCTGGTGGACAAAGGAGACCGAAAACTTATTTTTTATCTACTTCAAAAAAGAATGAGGTCTCCAATTCAACTGTATTTTGTTCTTTAGTGTATGACATCTAATATTTATTCACTTTATAATTTAACTGACTTGTGACCAATTATTCATACTAAAAACATGTTGTTTTTAGTATGAATAATTGGTACTTATCAGGCTACTTGACCCATTTTTAAAGTTTGTCGTATATTATTAATCAATATCTGATTAACGGAAAAAAAATATAAATATACTTTTTAACGACCTAGAAAACCGCAAAATTAAAACTTAAAATTTAAACTTTCGTAACCGCGCGAAAACGATACTAGCCATGTTAATGCTTAGATTATCTGTGGTGTGACGTCACTCAAACCGAAAACAAACATTTGACATGTCACTTATGTTATGTCAATGTCACAGCAAAGCTACATGCCTACATGTCCATGGCGAATTTCACTCGTATAAGATTCGACATGAAGTTAGTTTAAGATCCTATGACGTCACATCATGGCCGACACCGTTTTCAGAGAACGAAATTAAAAAAAATAAAACAAATTTTTCAATGAAAAATATGTACCCATCAAACACTTTTAATACACCGTAATCGAAAAATATTGATGTTTGCAATAAATACTACAGAAAATAATATTTTTTTGCACTAAATTTGATATGAGTCAAGTAGCCTATTGCAATGTAAAATAGAAAAAAGTCACTCACACTTTTTTCCTTAATATTATAAGGGAAAGGCCTGTATATCCGCACATGGTATATTAGATCTTTACCAGGCTCCAGGTCGGGTTCTGGCACTTCCACTTCATCTTCTGTCTGGAACATGAAAGAAAAACTAACTTCAACAAATATTACAGTCAAATTCATAAATACACTTTTCTTCACCCTTAATCCATCAAAAGATACTGTCACTGTAATAATGCAATTTAATATATGCCATGCCAATAAGTTATGCCAGAGACCCCAAGTATGATATCTCTGCTAGATTCTAAGGGTTACTAAATGACACAGAATTTGTAATGAATGTGTGAATTGCTTGTAAAAGTCTTACAAAAAAAGAGGATCCAATCAGTCTCTTAGAGATTAGATAACCACTTGCATTCCAGACGATAAAATTTGCTAATGAATTTTGAATCAGCGCATTCGCCAGTGGTATTTGAGGCGATGGTGGATTGCGGTAAGGCTACAGTCTTAAAAGTTAAAATACAATTGGCTTACGGCTATAGCCATAACCGCAGTATAGCGTAATTTAGTAATAAGTGTAGAACAAAGACTATTAAATAGAGATGCAACGGATAGTTGTTTGGCTGGATACCGGATATTCGGCCTGACCAGCGGCCGAATATTCGGTATCCGGCCGCCGAATATTCGGCCAGCGGTGCTATACCTATTTTGAGTTTAGCAGGGGGCGCGACGTGTAAATTTTGACACTTTCGTGTTTTGTAGCTCGGGGCCTGACTTATCATGTAACCAGATTCGAAATTATGGCCATAATTTTATCTACCTATTGTTTTTAAGTTACCAAATTTGTCCGGGATCAGTGGAGAAATTGGGGGAGGCCTTTGCCCAGCAGTGGGACACGACAGGCTTCAAATAATAAATAATAATAGGTAGGAAATTGGTTTATAGAAAAGAGGTTCGGACAACTGCTATAACAATCACTACACTGTTAAGGCAGGTGCTAACTTTCCGTCGACTATGTGGCTTATGACAGCCACTGCACCAACTCGTGCACTGCACAACTTTGTACCATATAGCTCTGACGACTCCTCTATGGTTAGTCAATGAAGGCCAGACCTGAGAGACCTGAACCCCTTGGGGGACCGAAACCTACTGTCGGGAGCCTAAATGCACCCGTCTAATGATTATTATAATATAATTTTTACCTTTTTATGTTCAGTCTATTTAGCCCAAAATCAAGCAAAGTTACTATCCGGTATCCGGCCGGATAGTAAGTCACTATCTGGCATCTGGCCGGATAGTAAAATACTGGCCGGATACGCCGGATACCGGATAGTTACCGAATATCTGGTGCATCTCTATTAAAACAAAGGAAATAGAATAGTATAAATACTATTCTATACTTTCTTTTGTTTGAATAGGCTCTGGCCGGCTAGAGGAAGGATGAAATTTGATGAATACATTTTTTTCTCAATTTCTTATGGTCAGATATTTACAAACTTGCTGATACTAAAAGGTATTCACAATTTGTATGATTAAAATGTACTTTTACACATTTTTTTCAGAGATACAAAATGGTGTGAAAATTGCACAATCATTCCTTAGTTAACTTTTATTCATTCGTACCTATGGGTACAATGGAACTTAACATGTTAGGCTGAAACATGTCTAAAGATGTTGAAGATTGTATGTTCATCATCATCATCATATCAGCCGAAAGATGTCCACTGCTGAACATAGGCCTCCCCCAAAGATTGCCACATATGTTAAGAAGACTTAATTGAAGTTGCAGGAAAGGGTTTAAAAATTACATTTTTTTGAAACTGCAAAAGCATACCTGTGTAAGTGGCATGAGCCTTATCCCCCTATATTTCAGCTTCTTCTGGTAATTGGCATTTGTATCACTGCCTATATTCAGCCGATGTTTCCGTACAATACACAAGTTACTGGATTGTTCATTGTAGTCTCGATTTTCTTCCTCTGAGAAAACTGATAAAGTTGGTACTGAGGTTGACATTTTCAGTTCTCCACCAGTTCTTAACAAATCAGGGCTGAAATTTATGAAATTTTACACAAGTTATTTCTGTATACCTTTTTTGAGTTGAAGAAATAACAAATTATTTATATGCTGGCAGCTTTATTGACAGGCCAGATTTTTACATCTCATGATTAGTAACTTTGTTTATAAAACTGTACAATTTAGGTACACAAATTAAATTTTACGCATTTATTCATTCATTTGCCACTGCTCTTGCTTTTGTACTGTAAAGAGCTGTTATCCAAAACTCAAGATCTATTTTTCTTAAGTTAGAAAATGTAAACCAGAAAGATGCATTGATGTAAAATTGTAAACTAAAAAAACATGATTACCTGCAGTCATTTGCAAGATTTTTAAACTGATCATCATTTAGATCACATCCAATAAACTCCCTCATCTTCCGTGAGTAAAATGTCTCGAGATCTTCTTCAGGCCCAGGTCTACCAAAGATGGGAAGTGCATTAAAAATTTCTGGAAGGTTTTTTGCAATAATCGGTGGCGTGACTAAGACCCCTTTTACATTGTATATTTTAGGACCAACATCAGAGCCGTAAAGATCAACTTTTCTTCTTTTTGGAGGTTCATGATTATAGAAATCCGGAGTCCCTGGGACATAAGGATTATGTTTTTCTTCTCCACCAGGTATATTAACAATGCCGTCTAATTTTGAATCCATCGAGTCGACTGAACTCACTGGGTTACCGGTGATACAAAAATTAGCGCTATTTTCTGAGTTTTGTCTATCATTAGCGTGCTCATTATTTTTATTTACTTCTTGGCCTAAGGCTGTTGTACCGCTGGCTCCCTTGACAAGCTCTTTCATCATTTCAGAGACTGAATTTGTTTCTGAAGAATGTAGGTTGGTTGACGCTGACTCCATTTCGTTCTCCAATTTCTCCATAGTAAATATTTCAGTCTTATCTCTCACGAAACATAATAGTATTCTTTTATTATGAAAATATACTATGATTCGTATTTCGGAAAGAAAACACAACAGTTTCTTTTATTTTTAAACAACAGATACGCACACGCACAGATAACATCAAACTTCAAACAAACCAGATGAAATTAAATGTAAATCATAAAAGAAAATTACTAACAGATCAAAACGCCAACATAAGTAACATAACCGATTCTCTACAAAAGCAAAATGCGTAGAGAAAAATACATCTTAGATTTGTCAAGGTTTCATGTTCATGCTACTGTCATTTTTGTCGATTTGTCAGTTTTACGTCAACAAAACAAACTGGAAACGAATGATCGGGATTTTAATAAAACTATTTAAACTCTGAACTAGTATTACATAGAAAATAGCATCGAAATGCTTACTTTGTGGAATTTGTTTGAAGCCTCATTACTTTGCCTCAACGCTGTATGTGTACTTCACGAGGAAAGATTCATGCAGAAAAGT
The DNA here is from genome assembly GCA_025490895.1 of Thaumatotibia leucotreta. NCBI lineage: Eukaryota > Metazoa > Arthropoda > Insecta > Lepidoptera > Tortricidae > Thaumatotibia > Thaumatotibia leucotreta. The sequence continues at coordinate 129,208 of JALPQI010001246.1, read as the reverse complement.
AAGTATAACCTATTTCCAGTGGCTAATTAGCTGATGTTCAATTTGATGATTAATGGTTGTATTCTAATTTCAGTGGGATGGGGAGCTCAAAGTCACAATCAAGGATTTGAAGACCAGTCAACAGTGAAATACCAGATCTTAAACTTAGTTAGATCTATAAGAACAGTAACCAGAAGTAAGTGATAAAGTAACTTTATAGACATATTCATCCTACTAACTAGTAGTCCTGATGAAATGAGTTATGATATTAATAATAATATATAATAAAAAGCCCATAACCAAAAAATAAAAGTATTCAATTTGAAAAACTTAATAAAGTAACTATTTAGGGATCAATTTGGTTAGGACCCCTTTCTCGGGTAAAGGCCTCCTCCAGGTCTTGCCATCTTTTTCTAGTTATGATATTAATAAAATAAATAAGCATACTACAAGTACACAACTGCACCAGTTCTCGAAAATGGTCGTGCCACGCTCTATTGGGATCGACCTATCATCACGGACAGGACTATTGTAGCCAATAAGCCTGATATCGTGCTGGTAGATCGATCGCAGCGCCGGGCTGTGCTCGTCGATGTCACCATCCCCCATGATGAGAATCTCGTGAAGGCCGAGAAGGACAAGTCCAGTAAGTACCTAGACTTGGCCCACGAGATAACTGCCATGTGGGATGTTGACTCGACGATCATAGTCCCGATAGTCGTTACAGCGAACGGTTTAATAGCGAAGAGTCTCGACCAACATCTTAAGAGTCTCTCGCTAGATGGCTGGATCAAGGGTCAGATGCAGAAGGCGGTGATCCTGGACACGGCGCGGATAGTCCGTCGGTTCCTCTCTCTGCGACCTTAACCACCGGCAGCTTGGGCCCGCCCCGTTGCCGGCGGCACACTAGGTTAGGTTTTTTATAAAGTGTTTATATTTTGTATTGTTTTTGTATGTTGTATTGTATTTTACTTTTATAGACATTTTTATAACAAACCTAACTTGAGAAAAGAAATAAATAAAGAGTAAAATAAATAAATAAAAATTCTTTATTTCAGACCATGGTTGCGATCCATATTAGGCACTAGTAAATATGATGGAGCATTTATTTACCTCAATTTTTTATTTTCATGCTGTATAACTTTGTAGATTTTGTGATATCAAATATTAATTATTTCATGCATTACTTTCATTAGAGTGAACAGCAGTGATAAGGGATCATCCATTAATTACGTCACACCTCAAGGGGGAGGGAGGGGGTCCAGAAAATGTGACATATTGTGACAGGGGGGAGGGGGGAGTTCCATGTTTGTGACCTCACAAACCTCACATACATGAGTACATGAACATGAAAGAGTGGACCCAAAATCCTTGGACGGAGGAAGAATAAGGTTTTAGTATTTTTTTATTATTGTTGATTTTCTCTTATAATAATGATATTATTACAATATTATATTATAAATATATTGTTTCAAAGCAATGTTGTAATTTTTACCTTCCTAAACTAAAAATCTAAACGTGACGTCACACTAAGGGGGCAGGGTGTTGTTAATTGTGACGAAGTGTGACAAGGGGAAGGGAGGGCTCAAAAAATCATGAAATTGGTGTGACGTAATTAATGGATGCTCCCTAAGTGATAAAATGAAGGACACAATAATATATTAGGAAGCCATACAATGCTGTGACATTGTTGAGCCAGATTATTAGTGTGTGAATGTCTCCTTAGTTTGTAAATAAATCATGTTTTATTTTTGTTACAGTTCCGCTGATACTATTAAACATACTCACAATAATATTCAAGTTACTATTGGGATAATAGTGTTACTGGAGAAACTAAAAAGAATCATGAAGAAAAATTATATTGGCAGTATTCCAGTGTTATCCGAAACATTAAATAGGAACTTCAAAAATTAAAACACTTTTGTTCAGGATCTTATATATTCTAGCAATCTAGTTACTTATGTCCAATATGAAATTCAAATTTTACATGAACAGTCAACTTTGCTATGTTTTAGAAATGAAACCTGACTGTAGCCATGTCATTAAAAAGATTCACAATGTAACAATATGAAATTTAATCATACATATTTATTACAGACAAACTTAGTTGACCAGACTACAATGAAACATTAGCACAGGAAAGGGATGGCAGTAATTCCCCACTCTTTCAGCATTTGTTCATACCAGTTATCCAGGAGAGTATTGTTCCACTTCCACAGCGGCCCTACCGTGAAAAACGAAATTTGTATATTTCGAGGATTTATCTCTCTTACTCTAATGAGTCTAATGACGCCTTTGTTTGAGTGACAGAGAAAAATCCTCGAAATTTACGAATTTCGATTTACGTGGTAGTAGGCCAGATTCTACAGTGGACACCAACCATATCACTATCAGATTATTAAAATCTTAAAAGCGGGCTTAACTTTACCTTACCTTTATGGTAAAGCTTGACAGTTAATAGAAAACACTAGGATGCCATTTCTTAATAAGGCATAAATTGTAATTGTAAGAACAAGAAATATTTTACACCTAACAGTTTTTTTATTTAAATCTACCTATTGATCAGCAGCCATCAGCCCTAGCACATCTTGTGTTTACTTGACAGTAAATACCTACTCGTCTAGAAGGTCGTAATTTACAATTATTTTCTTGCTGCCGCGAAATCCAGAATAACAACAACAACTGGTGCCAATCAACATTATTCTGATATATGATTCTTGTAAGTATGAGAAATTCATACTTACAAGAAAAATGCCGTTTATTAAAAAAAACGTGACCTGGCAATAAATTCTCTACCAAATGAAATTAAATGACAGTTTGACAATGACAGGCCTACTACCGCGAAAATTGAAATTCGGATTTTCTCTGTCACTCAAACGAAGGCGTCATTAGAGCCAGACAGACAAATCCTCGAAATTTACGAATTTCGTTTTTCGCGGTAGGGCCGCAGGATATAATTATAGACAAAATTGTTGTAAAGAATATCGAAAAAAATACTGTACAATTGTGCAAAATTATGCTGGTCAAACTCTAATAGTGGAATTTGTACGAGATTCACATTACAAGTTTCTACTCGAAATTGTGTATTACAAGCCTTAATTATTTTTTTCACTTGGCTCCCCAGCATGGGTTGCCATGTAATGACTTTGACAGTTCAATGTCATCGTTATTTTAATGTTGCTAGCGTATAAAAGATATCTTCAAAATATGGGGAATTTTGACTATCGATCTCTAAGTTGAAATTATTTTGGTCTTGTCTTAATTAAACCGGGAACTTAATGACTGGGTTAAAATTTATAGTTTAAACCGGGAACTTAATAACTGGGTTAAGAATATAGTTTAGTGAACAAATCCAGGCCTACTACCGCGAAGATATAAATTAGTGAATTTCGAGCATTTTTCTCTGTCACTCAAACGAAGGTGTCATTATGAGACAAATCCTCTAAATTTATGAATTTCGTATTTCGCGGTAGGGCCGCTGGCACTAATAAACGAAACGATGTCTTGTTTGCATGAAAGCTTTTTACGCACATGTACGCCACGCAAGCGGCGTGCCGTGTAATATGACATTTACATAAGCTAAGACGCGCACGCCATGCACACGTGCACGTGCTGCACACACATCTGGTGTGGCTTTGCCTTTCATTTGATAAAGTTAAATTAAATAGGAAAATGAGTACTACTTTGAGTTGAGTCTCATGTTTTTAAGTTCTACCTTTAAAATTTTGCTAAAATACATACGGGTAGAATGTAGTCGATTGTGTTTGTCTGCCCAGTGAAAGTGTGAGGTTTCCATTTTCGTCATTTTGAATTCGGAACCTTAAAAGGAAATTTAAATGTTCTATTCTACAAATACTTAACTCTCAACTGCTCCCGCAAGTGGCGAGGTTGTCTAAAGGAGACAGTGCTGTCTACAAAATACAAATACAGATGCATTTTGCTGTCCTACTCACATCACACCAACACGCAAATTCGCATAATCAAATGATCATTCACAAAATCAAATTTACGAATTTCATTCACAAATCACATTGTTTCGTATAAATAATTTTAGTAATTAGTAAAAAGATTTAAAACAATTCCGCCCTAATGGCAAAGTGAGATATTTTAAATGACACATTTCACTAAAATGTTCACAATTAAAATTGAACACAAACATCGAATAAAAACTTCGAGCAGTTTCAGGATTTTTTGAATTCAAGTCTTGGCAACACTGACTAATATGGCAGTAATGGTTGATCGTCGCCGTCGCGGTGCAGCTGTTCGATAAGAAAGAAGTCAAGTCGGTCGGAGTGTTTTGAAATAAATCTCGCATTTTGGTTGCTTACATTAATTTACCACGTGAAACAGTGATTTTTCAATGATCATAACCAAAAGGAAGTGTTGTTTTTGAAGTGGTAGTTTAATTATCTGAGGATTTTGCGTCGCTCAGAGGCAAAGCAAAATGGATTTCAAAACAGCCGTTTTTAACGCTGCGAGAGATGGGAATCTAACTCGATTGAAAGTAAGTATTAAACACTAAGTATGCTGTAGATATATGTGTCTGTTCAATTTGAATCCGCTAAGATCGATGCGGTAAAAAATATTCAACCCATACTTACGTAAATAGTCTGTATGCCAAATGAACTGGTAGAGTAACCGTAACTGTAGAAATTGTGCACAGTTACCTGCATTCCGATTGCTATTTACGAAATTGGGGTGCTAAATGTTGTAACGTCTTAGTACGTTCACGTTACTATTTTCGGTCCATGTCGATTTTAATTCTCGCCACGTGCTCTGGTATTTATCGTAACAATTGTTTGTGCGAATTGGTCACGATTTGTAACGTGTCTTATTGGTGACTTATTTACGTAGGCCGGGATATCCTTACTTGACTAGTACATAACGTATTCCATTAATCAGACTCAGTTAAATTTGTGTTTTTGCTACAAAAACAAAGCTGTTGTAGTGGCAAAGTTGTAATCATGATTTATGGCCCCTTAACAGGCTTAGATAAACATGAATTATTTAAATGAATAACAATATACAACTCTGTAGATACAATACACTAATGTTATTAAATACTAGTCATATTGCAGAATGAATGAGCAAAAGCAGCATGAAGATTTTTGTAGTCTCCTATTTCTTCTTCATTTTAAAATTATTTCCGTAGGTGATGAAATACAATAGGTATATCTGAAGTTACTTGTCCAGATTTGTAAATCATTTACTTATTTAATGAGTTAACCATGTTAAAATCAGCTTAGAAATATGTAAAAAAAATCATGCAACATAATTTATTTTGCTTAGCATCATATATTCTCCAATATGTTACTTCATGTAGTATTTATTATATTGTACTTCAATTACATACCTTCTATTTAGTTTTTCTTAATGTTCAATAAGTAATAATATTAAAACTTGATTTGATAACCTGTTAACTAACTATTATATAGTGGATTTAAATCCAGAATACTGTATCTGCACTATTTTCATTACACAATGTCATTCTAGAACCTCATAATTTACTTAATTCTTACCTATGTAACCGTTAATCTGAGAACTACTTTGTAAAAAAGTAAAGAAATGAACATAATGGTATTTATTTTGTGAAAAGAAACTACTAAAAGGTAGGGCTTGTTACTGGTATAACTAAAAATTGAACTATCAGCCAGTATTTGCAATATTTAATTTATTTTATCTAGAATGGTACTTAGATGAGCACGCTAAAGCATTAGGTTTGCTGAATAGAATTCAAAATACTCATTTAAATCTAAATATGTATTAAATTTCAATACTAGTTTGTCATTAATCATTTTGTTTAAGCTTTGTCTCTTTTACAGTTCCTTATTAATGTAGTTTCTGTGATCCTTGTGGTTAAAGCCTCCTCCATTTCTTTCCTTTTTTGTGTGTATATAATATATCTGTATCTATTATATATGTATATTATCGCTTGGTACCCACATCACAAGCTGTAATTGAGCTTACCATGGGACTAAGTTGAATTGTGTGAGATGTTCCAAGATTTTTATTTATTTGTAATGAGTTCCTGCAGTCCATAATTTCATCTACCCATCGTTTATTTAGCCTTCCTTGGCATCTTTTTCCTAAAGAGCCTGGACATCTTGTTAGTTAATGTATCCAACTTTAATAATTGTTCCTTAGATTCCTTACTACATGTCCAGCCCATCTCCAGTCTCAAATAGTATTGGAATGCATCCTATATTTTGACTATACACATGTATTATTTTATAAAAATAATACGGCTTTACAACCTCTTAAATCCTGTAGCAAAATGACGAAGTAACTAATAGCACAGTGAATTTCTCATAATGTCATGTATAAATGCATAGAAAGAAAATGTTCAAATTATGAATGTGATAACCTCACGGAGGAAGGCATATATTATGCAAACCACTTACCGTTAGACAGCTCAATACATGTTTGCCAGAATATTAAAAAAACAAGGTCATGTTCTAAATATAAAATTGTATTTGTTTTAACGTATGCGGAGTGAAATTTGCACAAATTTTGAACAAGTAAAAACAAAATAAAAAAATTAAATTTAACTTGTGTCTCAATGCTAAATTAATTTGTATACAATTGTTAATTAAATTGGATAGTTTTGTCGGGTTTGGCATCTTTCTTTAGAAATTATGGCCAATTGAGTAGAACAATGTCGCACAACTGCATGTATTTTCCACAAGACACATTTGCTAAGGCCAAAATCGATGATGATTCTGATTTTTTAGAAGAAGGCAAGATTTGAAACACTGTTTTATAAAAATCTCGCATTCTTTTCGTTTCCAATAAATGATATTAGAAACCCTAGTGTAATGTAACAATTTGGCTACAGCCACTTTTCAGAAAGAGCTCGAATAAAGGAAATTACGTTAACCCGAATCACAAAATCGAACAGGGAGCTCAGAAATACTTCTAAATATGACAACAAAATTGATGAAAAACATCCTCAAACCATGGGCATTACGAAACATAAACAAAGAGCAAGCCTATCAACACGGAAAATAAAAATAAACAACTTTGAAAATATGACTTCACCATTTGATCAAAAAGTGTAAAAAACACTGCTTTTTCAGTAACGGATGTCACGGTGAACGACTTATAGCTAATTTCAATTAAATATTTTTAGCATAATAAGTAAGTATCAATAGACCAATTAACAAGAATATGAAATATAATGAGCAAAGGATTTTTATTTAAAAAGTTTTCCTACAGAAGATAAAATTAGAGGCAAGAAAAATGCTAACATTTGTTTTTTCGACATCAATGGATAAAGTATCATAAAACTAAAGTTATACACTTTGGATTCAAGTAGTTTTTATCTTGCATGAATACTTGTTAAAATCGATATTAAAAAACGTACATGTTCAAGAAAATAATAATGATATCATTTATTTAATATAATATTAAACTTTGTGCAGATTTCATTCCGCATACGTTATAACTAGGGCTCTCGGTCGTGTCCGGGTTTCGTGTACCCGTTTCCGTGTACCCGTTTCTTTGCTACCGGGAAACGGGTTTCTTACCCGTTTGGGACGTGTAATTAGGAACCGTGTAATTAAGACACGGATACCCGTATCTGATCCGCCCTCAATGTGTATTGGCATTGGCAATCTAAAACATAGGTTCATAAACATCGGTTTTATATTTGAGAAAAGTATTGAACCGCATTTAACCACTAACAAAGAAAATTTCTAGCTGCGTAATTCGTAAAAAACTTCGAATTTTTCGGTAGGTATTGTTTTGTTTCTGACTTTTTACTAAAAAAACATAGGCTTTTCGAATATTCAATTGCAATGGATCCAAAAGACTCAAGCTTGGAAACGTTTCTAACTTGGAAACGTTTCTAAGTGGAAACGTTTCTTGGCGTTTCGTGTCGTTCGGGTTCTTAGTACCGCCGGTGTTAAGGATAGGGTTTGCAATATTCGTCCAATTTTAGTATTCGAATAATACGAATACTGCGATTGCCAGTATTCGAATATTCGAATTTTTCGAAGAAAACGAATATTATTGAAAAAAACAGCTAATTACTGTTTTAAAGGGATGCAATTGTAAAATATATGACGTAAAATAAAAGCGTTATAACCTCTCGATACAAAAGACAGACTTTTATGGTATCTAAGAGGCAAGTACGGTCCGTAGCTTTTTAGCTGGTCAAGATTCAGTGTAAGAAGTTTAAAATTGTATCTCATTGTTTTTATCGTTTGGTCGCACATTGATACACTCAATCATTAGCTATTTACATTTTTGATCTGACATGTAGGTAAGTATAAAAAACTGCGTGCCAAAAATAATTCCTTATGAAAAAAATTCTACAATTTTTATATAATTCGTGATGATGAATCATAACCAAAACAAGAGGACTTTGAGTCAATTTTTTTTTTCATAGCCTATTTGGTGTCCCACTGCTGGGCAAAAGCCTCCCCTCTCTTCCTCCAATCGTCCCTATCCATGGCCAGTTCCCTCCACCTCACGTCGTACGCGTCCATGTCGTCCCGCCATCTCCTCTTTGGTCTGCCTCTGCTCCGTTGGCCATCTTGTGGCTCCCAGTTAGTTAGGATTTTAGCCCAATACGACGGATGCATTCGGCAGACGTGCCCCCGCCCATTCCCACTTGAGCTTGGCGGCCTACATACCCACATCTGTTACTCCGGTCTTGGAACGCAGGTCGGTATTTCGTATACGATCTGTCCTACGAACACCCAAAATGCTGCGCTCCATAGCTCGCTGACAAACCTTGAGTTTGGACTTTTGAGCTTCAGTCTGAGACCAAGTTTGAGCGCCGTAGGTTAGGATGGGCAGGATACACATATCGAGGAGTTTGCGCTTAAGCGACAGTGGGAGGTTGCCCTTCATTAGCGTCTTCATGGACCAGAAGCTCTTCCAGGCGTTTGCGATACGACGATCGATTTCCTTGAACTGCCTGTTTTCGAAGGATACTATCTGGCCCAAGTAAATGTACTCATCGACATACTGAATTTCCTGCCCGTCTACCGTTACCCTACGTTTCACGCTGTTGGTCATCAGTTGTGTCTTGGCTCGGTTCATAGTAAGTCCAATCTCAAGACTTGCCGTGCTGAGGTCCTGAAGCATTTGTTTAAGTTGAGATGCGGTCTGGGAGAACAAGTCTAAAATTTTATTGAAATTAAATTCAAAAGAAAGTTGAATAAGATTGTAATAGCGTAATGGTAAAAAAATGACAATTTTATTCATTAAATAGCTGCTTAATTGACTCGGGAAGTAAGTTAAACCTTATTGAAGGGGTAAGGGAACAAAAACTGTCCCGTTTAATAATGAGTTAATTTGGTTTCATTTGAGTGCTGATATATAATCATTATCATTTTAAGACGAAAGTCTACAATCAATGTGTGTTACCAGTGATGACTTACGGCGCCGAAACGTGGTCCTTCACCATCGGCCTCATCTCTAAACTCAGAGTCGCTCAAAGAGAGGGCTATGCTCGGAGTTTCTCTGCGTGATCGAATCAGAAATGAGGAGATCCGTAGGCGAACTAAAGTTACTGACATAGCCCTCCGGATTAGTAAGCTGAAGTGGCAATGGGCAGGCCACATTGCACGCAGAGCAGATGGTCGATGGGGTCGAAAAGTGCTCGAGTGGAGACCACGGCTAGGCAAACGCAGCGTAGGACGTCCACCCACAAGATGGACAGACGACCTTGTGAAGGTCGCCGGGACACGCTGGATGCAGGTCGCATCTAACCGGTACATGTGGAGGTCCAGAGGGGAGGCCTATGTTCAGCAGTGGACGTCTTATGGCTGAGATGATGATGATATAATCATTGTTACTGTATCAAGCCAGAAAGATATAAGCGAGCTATTAGGATAGGTTTGTGTAGGTCACAGGATTCAGTATTCACAGGTAATTACGATACTAATTACGGAGCAAGATACCAGGGTTTTTATTTTTATACCTATTTAAAAATACCTATGGCGAGGTATACGATAAATCAAATAATATGCTAAAGATCGTATAATTTTTTGTTGCCGATTGCTCACACTTATTTATATTTTGTGTTATGGCTTTATATTGATATATAAGAAAGACACTGCACTGAACCTAAACTCTCTGTTCTTGGTCTGGTGGTTGGTAAATTTTTAGGAGATTTGTCAGATCTTTGCTTGGAGCGTTTGAACATCATTGGAATACAAAATTGCTATATATCCCGTTTTAAGTAAAACCACTAATATTTTCTTCGATTACCGCGAGGATTACTCATGAAATAAAACTATGAAAACGGATAAACTCGCGTACATTAACTAATTTTAACTTCATCATCCGCGTCATCCGCAGACCACGAACCCTGTAAAGTGTTCAAAACGTCGGAATGAAGTTAAAATTAGTTAATGTACGCGAGTTTATCCGTTTTCATAGTTTTATTTCATAAAACCACTAAGTTATTAATATTTAAATTAACTTTGTTTAATCATTAAAATATATTTTTACATAGATGTTAATGTTAATTTTGGAATTTTATTATAATTCTTCTGAAAAATAAATTATTTTCACACAAACTTTCACTATTCGAAATATTCGTTTTATTCGAATAATACCAGTGTCATATTCGAATATTATTTATGGCCAATAATTCGAATAAACGAATATTCGAATATTCGAATTGCAAACCCTAGTTAAGGATTCGTGTACCCGTGTCTGCGGGTAACACGGATACCGGTAGCCCTAGTTATAACCAGGTAGCTGTATAATGTAGATGCAAAGTAAAGTAAAAATACATATTCAAATTATAGATGTTAATTGTGTTTCCATTTGCATGTTTTTGTTCAATCTGCTGTGAATAATGAATACCATGTGATACATGCAATGAAAACTGAAAGATAATTTATTTTGTTACACTTTCAACATACCACTGTAATTATACTGTAGAGTACTATGACTACAATGAACTACACAGATATTAAAAATAAAATGAATCAACATTGTTGTATTTTTATATGCTATATGATTTTTTTTATAGGTATGCTGATTCTGCATATATACCTCATTTTAATTCTTTAATAGCTAATAGTCCTAAACTGCTTGACCATTTCGTTTTCTTATTGTAAAATTAATCAGCTTAGAAAATATTATCTATATTAGGAAGTGTATTTCAGAAACATTTTGTGTTAACCCTATCCTGTATTACAAAAATGATGTGTAAGAAAAAATACAAAAAGACAGTGTTTTTTTGGTGCCCTATAAATTTTCTTAAATTTTAGAACATTCTGGCAAATACTAATTATCAAAGAAAATCTTCAAATTATCAATGGAATATTCATATAGAATTCTAATAAGGTAATCCAATTAGAAATAAATAAGAATATTTATACCTTGCCATAGTAGTGACTGTAATTAAAAGTGGAACTTTAGGGCCCCCTCTCACCTAGCGTCTCCCGAACGTCGACGCCTCACCAACGCCCCCGCGGCGTCGACGCCGCGCTCCTGCGTCTAGGCTGCGCCTGTCGAACGTCAACGTCGCATTGACGTCCGCGCGGCGTCGGCGCCGCGCCTCCTCGACGTTAATGGCGGCTGTCGAGCGTCGAAGCGTCTTGTCGGCGCCCACGCAGCGTCACTGCGGCGGACAGAGCACGCAACCCACCGCGTCTCAATAATATCAGTTGAAAGGCACCAAATAGGATACACGTACCTTACTGTTCAAAATTTGTTCGATTATCAAATAAAGTCATGGATTACGTAAAGACTAGTCAAGTAAAGTAAGTAAGATGCGGCGGGCAGGGTGCGGGGGAGAGCCGCTGCGTGGGCGCCGACAAGGCGCTTCGACGCTCGACAGCCGCCATTAACGTCGAGGAGGCGCGGCGCTAACGCGGCGCCGACGCCGCGCGGACGTCAATGCGACGTTGACGTTCGACAGGCGCAGCCTAGACGCAGGAGCGCGGCGTCGACGCCGCGCGGGCGTTGGTGAGGCGTCGACGTTCGGGAGACGCTAGGTGAGAGGGGGCCCTAAGGTTAGGTATTTCTATCTGCGACTATGGTACAACAATGTGCATTATGTCCCAATAAAAAAACTTTTTTTAACTTTTATTAATATCACCATCGTGACTTACCTAACCAAGCCAAGGAAGAAAGGACAGAGAATGTGTACATTTTATGTCACTGCCTGAACATTACGTCACAGTAAATTAAGACGTGCTCAATCACATTCATAACTCAATTTCTCACAAGCTTCCTAGTGTCTAGGAAGCATTTTCGCCCTTATATAACTTCAACGCCTGTTTCGAGGGAAAGGAGACTGGTACTTGCTTTGTGATTACATATAGTCACCGATCTATAGGTACCTATAGACAGGGCCGGATTTAGAAGTTGAGAGGCTTCGTGGCAACAAAGGAGTGGAGGCCCCCTGGCCCCCAACTATTTTCAATATAAAGTAGGCAATTATTTCAGTCAAGTTCTCAAAACAGCGTAAAAATTTCTTTACTAGTGTTTACTTTTGGATAATTTGAATGAATGTGAAATTTTTTTTTTCGAAATCTATTGTGGCCCTCTTTCGTGGAGGCCCCGGGGCTGTAGCCCCCGGTTGTCCCCCCTAAATCCGGCCCCGCCTATAGATCTATAGACGTGGTATAGGACTGTCACCGGTGCCTCTCTGGTAGAAGAGAAGAGTAGCCTGTGATTGGTACGTTTAATGTTTGCCGCGTGGTAACGGCAGTAGGAATACATTTGTCGTCGGGATAAGTCGACTAAGGGAATGAAGTGTTACTGATTGGTTAATCGGCAGCAGGACATAGTGGAAGCTTCACTAGGAACGCCAACCCGCTTGCCCAGCGGTTATATAGGCATTACCTCCTAATGCGTCCATACGCATAAGTAACTAATAAAAGAGGCCCTAGATCCACCTGTGGACTGATAAAGGCTGACAATAATGATGATTATACACATTTCATTGTTTCGTCAATCAGAACTTGAAAACACATTTTTAGCAGCTTGGTTTCCAATGGAAAACGTCTCAGGTTGCTTTTAGAAGAGACTGTTGTATACCTAATAGTATCTTCAGTAGGTACAATGGCGTTCAGAATTGCATGGACGATTTATGAATGAATTCATTCAATGCAATTTTGAACCCAACTGTCTATTATAGGGTTTGTGGTGTATCAAATACAATAACATCACCTAGCAAGACCGACAAGCCCCAGAAAGCACTTGCACAGTAAATTTGAAAGGTATTTAACTAAAGGTATAAGATAAGCCTTCAACCTACGGTTACTTTGCAGAAGCCTGACGTCTGCAAAAGCTGGACGGAAAGTTAACATTTTAAACTGGATAGTAAACCCCTTCTCCTTGTCCCTTTCGGTCTGACAGACATATTGATAAGACCGAAAGGAACAAGCAATACTTAACGGGTTGTTATGTTAGGAGACGTTTATGAATAAGGGATTTAGGCACCAGCCAATTACAGCTTTAATACCAATTTACGAGGTAATACGAGGAAACAGGTTACCAGGAACGATTGCATTGCGAAAGGTTAAAAAGGTAGATAGATACCTCATTGTCAGCCTCTGTAGCCTAGTTTGTAGTGACCCTGCCTACGAAGCTGGAGGTTCCGGGTTCGAATCCCGGCGAACCCACATCACAAGCCTTAATTGAGCTTACCGTGGGACTAAGGTTGATTTGTGTAAGATGTCCCAAGATATTTATTATTTATAGATATCTATTCATATTCCCTTTTCAACTAGTTTTCATACTGCTTTCCCTTGCACATGATCTCAAAGACCCAAAGAGCTATTCCTTCTCGTCCTATTCTAGAAACGACTATCAAAACAGCGCTGGAGCATTCGTCGGGAAAGTAGGTGGGAGCATCGACCCCATTCGAGCGTGTTTACGAGTGGGCGAATCAACATCGGGACTCGCTTGACATTCCCACTTAAAACCAGTTCAAACCTGAACCCCCACTAACACTAAGTTACTAGATATCTCGAGGTCAAATTGTACTAGAAAGTTTTTGGGAGTTAGTAAGGAATTTAGGATGATGGAGTGGACTGTCTTATTCAAAGACTAATTGGATGTGATCAAAAGCTTATTCGATCTGGAAATAGGAACGGGTCCTTTTTATATAAATTCCTTGGAGTGATAAACAATGTAGTAAATTTTGGTTACTATAAAATATTTAAAGATGAATAATAGGCCAAGTGCTGGTATGCAGTTGACGGCTGTAAGTCACACGTTAAACGGAGCCATTAATGAGTCCGTTCCGCTCGCAGTAGAAGACGGGGATAGTACTATGTATACCTGATGTGACAAGTCATAAAATTTCACACTAAATTACATCTACAACTGTCGTTTTTTTCCGATTGTCGTCTTTAAACAAGAGGAACATAAAAACTTAAAAATACTGTCATCTCTCGAGTTGACTATATAAAACCATTATCAACATCATTATAATTCAGAAATGTCGCGATGACCACTCCTCTTATAAAACTACAAACACCGGATACTATAATATACGCCAAACAAACAATTAATTATAAACAAACCTGTCTACTTAATTTGACGCTTAAAAATAAATAACATCTTAAAAATGTCTCTTGTTTGATGTTATTCTGCTGACACGATTTTGAAGATTTTTTCTAGAGTTCACTGCACTGGAGCACTTTCGTTAATTATAACTTCATAATAATTGTGTTATTTTGTCTTGAACGAAGGCCTACTGCGAACTTCTAGCATTTATCTCCGTTACTCCGATGACACCATCGTTGGAATGACAGAGACAAATGTTTGCTCTCGCTAATTTATCTAAACCCACATTGACCTAAAGCTTTTTTAAATACACGTCGATTAGAGTTCGAAGCGTATATTTCATAAACAATAACAATTAGCATTGCCTGTTTAAATGTATCGAGGCTAGCATGTTATCAGGTTTTTATCGGCTATGCAGAAGATAAGGTCAACGGAAAAATATGCAAACAGTCATCTGTTTTTGAGGTATTCATATTGTGCAAGGAGGTTGGAACTCTTAGGGCGCCTATAGAGAGACGGCGTGACAGACAAAACCCGTGCCGCGCATATGCGTTTTACGCATATGTGCTGTCAGTACCTCTCGGGACGTCATAGGTATATAAACTGTAAAAATATACCAAGAATGCCACATTGCTCTGTAATCTGGTGCAGGAACCAGTCTACGTACGTTAATAAACAAAATTCAAACGTTTCCTATCACAGGTAAGTAAAAAAAGTTATATTAAATTCAATATAAAATTAGTATGGGCGAGAGACATAGTGAAGAGACACGACGCTGAATTTGTTATCGATAGTCTATGTAAACTCTTACAACTAAACGGTGTTAGTAGAAATTCAAAATTTGTTCCCGAGTTACGGACGTTTCCTATGTATAAGTAAGTATAATTATGTGTATTTCTCTATTTAAGTACATATATATATCGTCGCCTAGCACCCCATAGTACAAGCTTTGCTTAGTTCGGGGCTAGGTTGATTTGTATGAGACTGTCCCCCAAACATTTATTTATTTATTTATATTTAGCAATAATATAATATTTATCTAGAGTGCAGACAATGAAGCAACTATACAAAAACATATAGTTTAAAAAATTCTGACTTAATTTTTAGATTTCCTATAGAACCATGTGTCAGAGAACGCTGGATAACGGCGACTGGAAAGTTGAACTGGTTTCCGCAAAAACACGACACAATTTGTTCGGACCACTTCCAAAATGACTGTTCTGTAAAAACAAATCCGAGATCTATATTGTCTTCCAATGCCTGTCCAACTTTAAAACTCCATCCTGCGTTTGACAAGGTAAGTTAGCTTTGCTAAATAATTTTATTATGTTTTAAAAGTAAAGTACCTTTTAAAGGATTTCTGATGTTATCTGTTAATACATATTAATTTAAGTATGTAATTTCCAGGTGTTTCTTGTCCCAAGTAACCCATCTGATAATCTTTCAAGAAAACGTAAAACGGTACAATACCTCACACGGCTCATATATAATACCTAAATTACCTAACCATCTAAACTCCTTACAGTTGATCGTTTAATTTTAGTTCCCATTTATAGTTACAATTTTCTTTTTGCGTTTTATAACGTAATATAAGTAGATATAGTTTGCACACCTTGAACAAACAAACCAATGCAAAGGTAACATATATAACTAGACAGCCTGTCTAGCCTTACCCTTAACACTTGTTGTTTAACTTTAACCTTAAAGCTAACAACTTAATGTAAGTAGGTACTTATTGTAAATATAAATTCAAATAAATGTATAAATTTTACTGTTTTTATATCATTCATAACGACATCATTTTAGTGAGATTTTAAAAATGAGAATGTTTGATTAGCTTTTTTCAAGTAACATTTTTAGTCAAATAACTGTTGGTTTTAATCTATCGGTAAAAATGTCGAGCCATACCACAACACTATTTACATTAACATGTCAAAATTACCTGACACGGTCGATTTCTATGAAAATGACAGCCAAGGCCGCCTCTATCTCTAAGGTTACACACTAAAGAGGTCCGTGCTCTGTGATATTGTGGATGTTTATAGGTGACAATGACAAGTAAAAATAACAATAATAAATTTAATACTTTTAAGATTACTTCAAATTGGATTAATCTAAATACAATAAATCAAAACCGTAGAATTATCAGAGCCAACAAATACAAGTAAATTTTGAGCAACTAGTCTGCGGCTGTCGGGTAAAAAACGACCTCATATCGTTTTTATACTACTTCAAAGGCAGACAATTCTTTAAAAGTCCTCTAAGTGTCACATATCTATAAATGCCGTTTATGAAAAACATTGTACAGGAGTGCGATATATTTAAATCATGACTATTATCATGCACGATATTGTGCGATCTTTTGTTTTTTTTTTTTAATTTATTAGCACAAAACATAACTTACAATTATATTACATAAAAACAGAGATATCGAAGTTGTGCCAAAGGGTCCTCACTCAGCTTGTTGTCACGTAGTGCACCGCAGGGCACACTACGCAACGCTGATTTACAGTGAGACCCGAGGTATACAGAGAAGATGGCACTATTTATCTAAGATTGTGATCTTATTTCTAAAGACGGATGTATTCCAGACAAACTTGAAGATAGATTTAGACCAAACGAGCGAATGCTCATTCTATCCCCCACTCTACGAAATCAACGAATTTCGACGAATCACGTTTTGTGTGACGAACGAATTTCGTAAAGTGTGGGATCTAAATCCACCTTTATGCTCATTTAGTAAGTTTGGGGCGGTCAACTTCACGGACATCATTTAGTAGGCTTATGAATTGTGATGGTCTAATTTTTACCGGTTACCGTGCTATGCTATGCGTCACTGTTGCACCATTTGTTATAATGTGACGGTTACACTGACACATGATAAATATGGGACAATCATAAGCAATCATGAAAGAAACAAAAGAAAACACAATTCGACTGATTTCTCCAAGATCCCATCACCGGACCCCGACTTGGTGCTAACGGGACCATCTCGGGATTTTCATCTTCGGGGTTCAATTTTAAAAAATAAATCGCTTCACTATTCTCTGTGATATCGAGTAACATAAATTTAAAAAAATCATACGTATTGAGAACCTCCTTGATATCAGTTCAAAACATTTTTGTGAAATGCGTTAAAATTCCACTTTTAAACCATGACAAATTCGCTATACGCTTATTGTAATACGTCCGATGACACCCCGATAACTTCTCACAAAGACCACGCAAAAACGACTATTGTGTTGTGGCACCTTGCCAAACGGAATCGTTCTAACAAAGTGAACTAAGGAACCGCTGAAGCACAAAAACAGGTGCCTTCCTTATCCTTCTTCCTGGATGCGAATGACCGACTGAGTCAGCAAAGTCACAGATCACCTCAAGTACTAGAATACTAGATGGAGCATATCGCCGCTACACAAAGCCTAGATTCGCACGGAGTATTTTTTCCCGTATACTGTAAACGAGATTTTCTTGAACGTAGTAGTGACAACAGACTTTGAATGATAACGTTCACACGGATCCTGCATACCGTATTCGAGGTGTGAACTACACAGTGTCTATTATCACTACGACGTTCGAGAAAATATCGAATACGGTATTGTAATTGCAGATTCTAACGAAGTCACGTGACCATTTCCATATATTATTATGGTCACGTGACTTATCGCTTATCGTATACGATAGCAGAATGGCATTTCGGCTAGGCCTGCTGATGGTATTATCCAATACTTTATGTGGTTGTTTCTTAAGTTTAAAATAAGATCAGGTTAAGATCGGGGATCGAGTCGAGATATCTACTTGTGTCTTCAAATAGGCTTATAGGCATGGTTTTCTTATAGAGATACGACCTTTTGAAAATAATTTTGTTGCGGAAAGGGCAAAAGGAATAGTAGTGAGTAAGTGCACTAATTTAGTTTCCATTTGCGTGGAGTCTCTTTGTTGTGTCAATGTACTTGTACAGGATGAGCAGTGTAAACGGACTTGTTTAAGGACAGTCGTGTTTCGTGTCAATGACAGTTTGAGGTTTTGTCGCCATGATACATCTAGTTTGGTATATATTTTAGCCCTTTGAGGGCTTCCTATCCTCAGTAGGGCCTGCGTAGCTGGTGGTCGCGGGGTCGAATCCAGTGAGGGCAATTTATAAATAAATAAATAAATAAATAAAAACGTTTATTCAGATATAATGCTTACAAATAAGTTTACATAATTTCTTCTGCCAAACCACAGCATGGTTTGTTGGCATTATTTGTGTATTTATCAGAAAATATGTTTCCTTGGCTATGATTGTTTTCTGTGTATTTAATATGTACTTTGTACCCACAACACAAACTTAATTTGAACTTTACCGCGGAGAGGGCCTAAGTCAATCTGTGTATACCAATTGTCAGTAAAATCATAGGATAGGATCATACGATCATAATCACGACCATTTGATTATGGTCCTATGATAGGCTGATATACAACAAAATGTTTAATTAATAATATTTAGCGTACAGTCGACGTCAAAGATATCATTACGGTTTAAGTGCTAAAAATATATTTACACGACTTTATTGCCTTGACATTAAGGTCGTGTAAATATATTTTTGGCACCTAAACCGTGATGATATCTTTGACGTCGACTGTACAAAAACATACACGTTCTAAACATATCGAACTTGTTCTGATCGCTGTTGTAGTTGCAACTTACAACATTGGAGTCTTAGAACTAGCTCTGAACCGGATTTGAATGCCAATGCTTTTGGTATTTTGAAGTGTCTATAGACACTACAGTAGCACTAAAGTAGTGTAGCTGTACCTACCTTGAGTTGGCAAGTGAAGTTTACGTCAAGTAGTCCATCACGCTCGCTCCAATACATCTGTGTGAGCGTGAGAGCGTGACAGTCTGCTTTACGTATCGATTAAATGCTAACGAAAATGTTACTTGCCTCATCATCATCATCATCAGCCTATGATAGTCCACTGCTGGACGTAGGCCTCTCCTAATAACTATGCGTATAGACGCATTAGGAGGTAAATGCCCATAATCGCCACGCTGGACAAGCGGATTGGCGATCGCAGTAATGTGTCCACTATGATGACGCTGCTGCCCATCATCAATCTTTTATCAAATAATGGTCTGTGACACTTCAATCCCTTAGTCGACTCTTACGACACCCGCAGGAGGAGTTGGGGTGGTGACAAATGTATTCTTACTGCCGTCACCACACGGCCACCCCTACTGTTACTTACCTACTGCCTACTGCGGTTACTTGCCTACTGTTATAAAAAGTTATGTACATTTTGTAGTAACCGTTTTGAACCGTATGAAAAATACATTAACAATGTAATTTGTCTATTGGGTAAGTTTAATATCTACGTAAAGCATTGCAGATCTTAAATAATTCGGATATTTAGAATATATTCTGCTGGTACAGCTACCTTCAGATATATAATATATCGTAGCGTCCGGAGCGTTATATCTAGGGTTGCCACGTTTTTTTTAAAGAAAAAATAGTATACTTACAGGAAAAGTGAGGAAAAAAATAGTACACCTATCTATCAAATTGTAGTTGGCGCGAATTCCGCGAATGCGTTCCGTTTCAAAATTCCAAACAATCACAAAGTTGAAGCCACTGGCGATATCATAAAAATATAGATTTTACGTACTATATTGTTATTGTATATTATATAGTACGGGTGGCAGCACTAGTTATATCTATACGACTAGAGATGTAATGGTCTCTAATTGTCAGAATAAAGAGAAAAATCAAGATTTAGAGATGTGAAAGGTCTCTAAGCGTCCTGATTTTAATATCAAATAAAAATTAAATAGAAAATTAACAATTAAGTCACGAATAATCACGTGTTAACCCTACAGTACGTTATATCCGTTTATTTGCGTCTTTATGGATATTGCGTATACGATCGAAGCTCGTGGGAGCCCCACAGTAGCTAATATAGATGTAAACAGTCAAGCTGTTTACACCGCGCTTCGAATATCAGGTCGCGAGCGCCGGGTGGGTTAATTTTAACCGTTTAACGCTTTGTGAGTAAACTGAAGACGCGATGAGTCAGTGAAATTGGCCTGGATTCAGAACGATTCCGAGAAAAATAATATTAGCAGGGCGAAGTGGTCGAAATTATCTAAATACGGAATAAGCAAAGGTGTTTAACTTTAAAGCGTGTGAAGGTTAATGAAGGTGCATTTAGACCAAACGAGCATTCGCTCATTCTATCACCCACTCTACGAAATTCATTCGTTACACAAAACGTATTCGTCGAAATTCGTTGATTTCGTAGAGTGGGGGATATAATGAGTATTCGCTCGTTTGGTGGTAAAGTCAACTTTATACTCTGTTTGGTTTGGTGTTTTAAAAAAAGGTAAACAATCTTGCAGTATCTTTTTATTGAAAATACATATAAAAATCTAAACTAGGTACTTAATGAATCAAAAACAATGTAAATCACTGTATTTCCTTGTTATATTATGTACACTTGCTAAACTTTTTTTCTACTCATAGTTTTCAATAAAAAGATACTGCAAGATTGTTTACCTTTTTTTAAACACCAAACCAAACAGAGTAAAGAATATTGCGTCACCTTGGAATTTTTTGCCGCTAACCGTACTTTACAAGCCATTTGTTACCATTGCAAATACGCGTACGGTCCATCTCATGTTTGTGAACGGAGTATACCTTGTTATTTATACTAAATGCCCAATTAACTTACACAAATCTGTTAAATAATGTGACCTATGCTGCCGTGCTAACTCAAAAAGACGCATCTCTCATAGTTATTCTATGGGAGATGCGTCCTTTTTAGTTAACACGGCAGTATAGCTGTCTCCTGTAGTCTGTAGCTAGTATTGGTTTGGTTGTCACGTCCTAAAATAAAAACAACCCAAGTAGTGCCGAATAGTGGGTCAGCATAGGCATTTCTTTTGTTTTCATATTTTCTGGTAACCCTAGCCGCCTGATAAGCGCTTGCTGCTCCAGGGGTGTCAATAAGTTAATTTTAACAGCTTATCTCTTTATGAGTAAACTAAAGATGCGTTGGTGATTCAGTGCGAGAAATTCGCTCGATTTAGAACATTTACTTAGAAGAACAATGTCGTACGTGTACATTGTACTTTAAGAGTCAACAAACGAAAATGCTAAGCTAATGTAGACCTTTATGCGTTGGAATAAGGTTCTATAGCAATAGACACAGTGGGCGAACATGGTATATATCAACAAAGACATTTAGAACAATCGCGGTCGTAAACATGTCAACACGTTTTCATTCCAGTGCAGAAGTACCGCGTAATTTGCAAATCGTACATTTCGAGCATCTGTCTTTGTCACCCCAACGTAGGCGTCATCGGTGTGACAGAGAAATGATCGCAATTTACTAATTTCAAGTACCTCATACGCACACATAACGTCAATCAACTAGGGACTTCCTTCCAAAATTGAATTCATCGATAAGTGAATACTGATTTGGAAATGACATTTCATATTAGCTGATAAGTTTAGCGAATAAATAGAAAATAACCAAAATGTGCTAATTATTACCCAGGTACGTACCTAGGTATATATTTTTTTTAGAAATGATAAAACTCAAATAGAAATCAAATTTAATCACTAACTATATTACCACATCCAATCGATTTCCATCCAAAGAAAGCTTAATCCTCGACTGCCTTACAACTAAGCCTAATTTATCATATAGATACTTGATCATAGTATTTAATCTAGTAACTATTATGAACTGTAATGCTCATTATATTCACGAATAAATACGCAATTAAAATTATGCATGTAAAATAAATCGTAACGCTAAAAATAGAAATAAAGTACGAAACATTGCAATAAATTGTTATTGATGAGATGTTTTTTTTTAATATGTCATCGCTTAGTACTGTCGCCATCAGATATATCGTAGCGTCCGGAGCATTCAAAAGTATCTGAACACGCCTTTATTGCCATAACGATAGAGGCGTGTTCAGATATTTTTGAACGCTCCGGCTAAAACTTATTTTCTAACTACTCGTGGTTTTCAATAAAAAGATACTGCAAAGTCAAAGTCAAAATATTCTTTATTCAATTAGGCTCAGCAACGAGCGCTTTTGAATCGTTAAACTAAATAGCGAATGAGAGAGAAAAAAAGCTACTTACAAGATTGCTTACAACCATAAATATTTAACCAAACAGATTATAGACATTTCTTTGAACTGTCTATTTACATTGGTCGCAACTTCTATAAAAAGCAATCACAACACCGTAGCATTATAAGTATTATATTATAACCGATGGCAAACATAATTTATCCATCACTAACATATATTCGAAGACGAAGGCAATTCCGGCAAAACCCGTACATCAGGAAACCAGTCTGGCACGGATCAGGAAGTTCGGCGCAAACCTCATTTAAATTTGGTTGGCCTAGTTCCGTGGTTGCAATGGGGAAAAAAGATGCACTAATCCTGAGTGCTTAGTAGTTTAGTGGCTTAGTAGATGAATTTCTTCGAAGACTTTGTTATAATTGAATTGTGACATTTATGACGGTCACAATTACAGATACATTACAGTCAAGTGCAAAAATAAGTATAGAAAGAATCTGCTCATAAATATGTTACGTTACGACGTTCTTACTACACAGTATTAAAGTGCACTGGGACATATTTTGGAACATTTTTGTGTACACCTTATTTTGTCTTTGACTGTACAGTCACAATGCGTCGGTTGACAAGCAACTCAACTACCGACATACGAGGTGGCTAAGAATAGTGACAGTTTTTTTATGGACGGACGGACTATTGCAATAAACATATCGGATTCATCTTGCCAGTATGAGCGCAATTTAAATTAAATTTATGGATAATGCACTTATGAAGCTGATGAACGAAAAAGCTTAAGTGTTTTAAGGGCTTAGTAGTTTAGTGGCTTCCTAATGAATTTAATATTTTTTTGGTTCTTTTGGTATTAAAAATTATAATACAATAAAACGTGCATATCGCACACTCCCTAGACCCCACAGTGTTTTTTTAGAATAAGGTACAGATACATTACTATGTAAAACTTAACCGAACTAAAATGCCAACAAAACTAAAAAATATTTTTGTAACAAATGTTACTATGCATGCGAAATTACGACCAATAAAAAGTCCTGTAACATCCCTTATCGCTAATTGGTATCTCGCATCAGTACACTAGCACAATGCATTTCGACCTTTAAATGCTACTTGCTCTATAATGGGTTCGGTACTCCGGCGTATAGGCGGGTTTACACTGACTTAGTGACTCATAAACTATGGGATTCTCCAAGACAATCTACTTTCCATTTCCGTTGTATTTAAATATTTTTGCACTGTAAGTATTAAATAATATTCAAAGTATTTGTTATATCTGGGTCGCGTTTTATAAAGTTACCATGCATTTACAATTTTGCTGTTTAACTCTCTTTCTAGCCAATATGTGCGTGCGTTAGAGAGGCAAACAGCGAAATTGTAAAATGTAACTTTATAAAACGCGACCCAGATGTTTGAGAGATGAGATAAAAGGATTATTATTTACAATATTTGCAGTCTCGTGAACCTACTAGTACCTATCTCCTAACATTATCTAAATTCATCCATGTAAAGAAGACAAAAATCTAGTGATGCTATGGTAGTTTTTTATGTTATAGGTAACAAAAACAATCATGCTGTGCTGTGATACGGTCACCTCCTAGTGACGAGTCACATGCTCATAATCGACCCTTTAACAATAATCTATTTCTAATAATTGTGTTTGTTAATTTTAAAACAGCCACGATTTGTCATCATAAACCGCTTAAAGACTAACAATCTAGAACAAAGCCTCTTTAAAACTATTGAATTTTAAAGAAACCTCGAATGACAGATGCTGCCACTGCACCTTTGTAAACTTACCTTTATCTCAGCTCGCAAATCTCGCAATGGAATCTTAAGAAATTGTCTAAAGGTGCATTCAGACCAAAAGAGCATTCGCTGTTCTATCCCCCGCTCTACGAAATCAACCAATCACGTTTTGTGTAACGATCGAATTTCGTAGAGTGGGGGTTTAGAATAGCGAATGTTCGTTTGGTCTGAATGCACCTTTACGATAACTCAACTAAGTTCCTAATTTCTTCCCCTTCCTCATAGGCTCTGTAATCATAATGAATTAATGTCTTATTGTTATCCATACATGCCTCAGTGGGAATTCATTTCTTCAGGGTTAATATTACTCTCTGCATTCGATGCCGATTAAGGTGTTAGTAGGTAAAAGCGTGTTAGCGTTTGAACTGTTCGCGTTATTATTACAATACACATAAAGTGTGTGTTGGCGACTGTAGGTATTATAATCAATAATCTACCACATGCACGTCACGCGTACGTGTACGCCACGCAAGGGGTGTGCCATCTTATATGACGCTACAACGCGCACGCTACGCATAAGCGCACGCGCACTAGCACGTGCTGCACACGCATCCGGTGTGGGTCGGCCTTTAGACAGTGTCTCTCTTTTTGTCCTGCTCAACTCACTGTTCCTTAACCCTTAAATGCATGACCTATAAACAACTAACAATTGAATGCCCCACAAGTCACTTAGAAATAGTCATGTTTTTTTTGTATTTTTTCTAATTTTTAAGGTGTTTTTCGGCTATTTAAAACGTTAAATGTAATTAATATCATTTTAATTTTACACGAAATGACAAAATTGCCGTTATTAATTACTTCAATTTGAAGAGGTAATTTGAATTATTCCATTAATTTGTCTTAAAAATCCTTTGGATATCCTGAAGCCAAAAAATACGAAAACATAAACTCAAAAAAATACAATAAATGAATAAATAACTTGTCAATGTTTAAGTAACTTGTGGGGCATTTAATTGTTAGTTGTTTATAGAGTTAGAAAAACGTATTACTATTCACGACTCATGTTTCACCCTGAATATATAAACAAAGAAAAAGCCTGTAAACTTCTTTTATTTAAACTTTATTGCATGAACATAAAATTTAAAAGTACAAATTACGAACTTAATGCCATTCATTGCGCAATCTCTACCAGTCAACGGTAAGGTAAATGTCTTACTAGATAGACGGTCTCACGTTTCATCCACAGTACTCAATTGTATGTATAGTCAACCTATTGGAACCCTAGGGCACTCAGGAACAATGTCAAACTGACGCTTTAAAGCCAATTGTCTCACTAGTTGTCACTGTGACACGGTTCTAAAGTGGCCCAGAGTCAATTGTTTGAGTGTACATACAATGTCGTATAGATACAATCCCTGAAACAAACGGAACTTCGTGTACCTTTTAGCTTAAAAAAATTGGCAATGTTTAGCATACAAATAGCGTTTTTGCTTATGATATCATATCATATACGGTCACGAATTCTTAAAGGTATTCGCGATTTATAATTATGTACATAAATCACATTAGACACAAGGAAATAACGAGTAGGAAGAGATACGCGAACATTTGCACAATCACCGTGAGTAACATGTTTTGCCTTGTCTAGTTTAACTTGATCTGGAAAATTTGAACTAAATAGGTATAGGTACTTAATATTTCCTTCGGTTACCGCGAGGATTACTCATGAAATAAAACTATGAAAACGGATAAACGGATGACTGTGTCATCCGCAGACCACGAACCCTGTAAAGTGTTCGAAACGTCGGAATGAAGTTAAAATTAGTTAATATACGCGAGTTTATCCGTTTTCATAGTTTTATTTCATAAATAGGTACTGTTTTTTATTGATATTCACAGCTCAGATCTGTTTTTTTAACATGATGCATTATAAGCAGTGTGTATGCACAGGCACATGCACTTTATTTTTGTATATACAGGGTGACATCTGGGTCGTGTAGCAAAAGTGGACAGGGTAACTATACTCTGTTTATTTTGGTGTTTAAAAAAAGGCAAACAATCTTGCAGTGTCTTTTTATTGAAAAATGCATATAAAAATCCAAACTAAGTACTTAATGAATCAAAAACAATGTAAATCACTGTATTTCCTTGTTATATTATGTATATTTACTAAAACTTATTTTCTACTCGTAATTTTCAATTAAAATATACTGCATGATTGTTTACCTTTTTTTAAACACCAAACCAAACAGAGTATAGTGATGGTCACGTTGAGCAACTTTCACTATGGAGACAACCAAAAAAACGCAAAATAAACCTCCTAATTATTATGAGTTAATTCATCAACTCATCCAATCAACTCATGAATTTCATGATTAGAACACATTTATAGGAGATGTCTACGTCCAGAAGTGGACTGAAATAGGCTGGTGATGTGATGAATCAGCGTAAAGAACACGAAACCTAAAAAATATTAAATTTGTTTATTTTACTGGTGGTATACTTGGTGGAACGGAACGACGATCCTTCCAGCTACCGACCGAGTCTAGCAACCATTACGATGAACTTTCAGTATAGTACAAACATCCAAATATAGATGAGTTAGATAGTTATTAATAGTATGGAAAACTCCATTTTCCATTCCACCCTGTATACCTACAAACGGCACATAATATTATAAGGGTCAATCACTTTTTTTATGTTGTTATTCTGTCACATCACCCAGGGGACAACAGTGTGATAGTTTGCTAGGGGAAAGTGTCCTACATTGTCTACTATCATCATTAGTGGGTGACCCACCTTGGAA
Source organism: Thaumatotibia leucotreta (assembly GCA_025490895.1). Lineage (NCBI taxonomy): Eukaryota > Metazoa > Arthropoda > Insecta > Lepidoptera > Tortricidae > Thaumatotibia > Thaumatotibia leucotreta. The sequence continues at coordinate 102,095 of JALPQI010001246.1, read as the reverse complement.
GGGCCCCATAACTGTCAAAAAATTCAAAGTTTTGTCAATTTTAATGCCATTAAACTGTGAATTTAAGGGTGACCCAGGAGAACGTAACCATGGCAACGAGTGACATAAAAAAGCCATAAATATCAATCCGAACGCATTATAAAGAAGCTTTGTGCGTTTGTTTTTTCCGCCGGCAGTATGCCAAGGCCTGGATTCTAGGTCGGCTGGAACTCATTATCTGTTGCCATATTTTCTTTTTATGACATCCGCTTTGCGAATGGGAAGATTAACCTTAATAAGAAACATTTGTGGCATTAATATTCCTTATGGAGAGCTAGGCTTGGTAGGCGATTTGATTTATTAACAAACTTCGAAAACGAGGAGGTTCTCAAATCGAGTGATTTTTTATGTATGTATGTTACTCGATATATCCGAGAATCTTGAATACCTAGGGCATGTAAACCGGTTTTGGTAGGTATGGGAAAACCTGTTAATGCCGGTTATTTGCCAAAACCTCTTACAAATAAAAACCGGTTTGCACGCCCTAGTCTTGAACCGATTTTAAATTAGGGCTCCCGGTATCCGTGTTACCCGCAGACACGTGTACACGAATCCTTAGCACCGGCGGTACTAAGAACCCGAACGACACGAAACGCCAAGAAACGTTTCCAACTTAGAAACGTTTCCAAGCGCGGGTCCGCGGATCCACTTAGAAACTTTTCCAAGCTTGAGTCTTGCGGATCCATTACAATTGAATATTCGAAAAACCTATGTTTTTATTACTAAAAAGTCTGAAACAAAATAATACCTACCGAAAAATTCGCAGTTTTTTACGTATTACGCAGCTAGAAATTTTCTTTGTTGCAGGTTAAATGCGGTTCAATACTTTGTTCAAATATAAAATCGTACCTATATTTTAGATTGCCACTGCCACTACACATTGAGGGCGGATCAGACACAGAGGTACTCGGGTATCCGTGTCTTAATTACACGGTTCCTAATTAAACGTTTCCAACGGGTAAGAAACCCGTTTCCCGGTAGCAAAGAAACGGGTACACGGAAACGGGTACACGAAACCCGGACACGACCGAGAGCCCTATTTTAAATTGTTTTTTTAATCGAACGGGTATAACCCCGAGATGGTCCCGTTGGCACCAAGTCGGGATCTGATGACTCTGATGATGAGATCTGGAAGAAATCGTTTGTAGTCGGTTTTCATCTCCTTTTAATTTGGTGACTATTTGTTTGTAGTACCGTTTGCCATTGAAACGTTACGACCGTATTGAATCTTACTTACAAATTGGAACTTCATATCACGGCATTTACGAATATCGCCATAAATGTATAATTTAAAGCTATACAGTATAATTTGCCTTTTAATTACCTACCAACTTGAACAAGTTTCTTGTTTTTATAATCTTAATATTACGACATGATCAACATTGAAAACGATTATCGGCAAGATAATCACCAAATCCGAAGCAATTGCTTAATGAACTGTAATTTTTCCAGATCGTTTCAAAACCGTTTTGAGTCAGTTATTGATCGTGTAACGACCTCTTTATGACGCTGTTTGCCGTAATACTGGTTATTATGTAACTGCCCTAAGCCCTTTGCGTAGGATTTTTGAAAGGTAGTTAGGAAATTTCTTAAGATGTTTGTACGAACTACAGGTCAGAGGCCCTGTCGCGAACTCTGAACGAAGTATTGCATCCCTGTCACTGTTTTGTTCAAATTGACAAGTACGAGAGAGGGCAACATTTTGTGTTTCGCGGTAGGCGCTCAGATAGGCGCCTTTAGCCCTCGTGCCTTTAGCCCAGCCATCTTGCGTATGTTTTATTTATATTTATGTTTGTCAGCCTCCGTAAATATCATATTGCCATCTTACATGACATTTAGGTGTAGGTATTGGCCGTGTGGTGACGGCAGTAAGAATACATTTGTCACCACCCCAACTCCTCCTGCGGGTGTAGTAAGACTAGTAAGAGTCGACTAAGGGTTTGAAGTGTCACTGACCATTATTTGATAAAAGATTGATGAGGGGCAGCAGCGTCATCATAGTGGTCACATTACTGCGATCGCCAATCCGTTTGCCCAGCGTGGCGATTATGTGCATTTGCCTCCGCGTCCATACGCGTAATTAAAAGGAGAGGCCTACGTCCAGCCGTGGACTATCATAGGCTAATGATGATGATGATGATTGGTGCGAGCGAGCCAGATAGAAAGTAATTCCGTGTTAATAATGCGGCAGCAGCTCATGGCATGGCTAAAGTACGAGCAAGATAGAGAGAAATGTTAACGTTTTTTTTTATCATCCAAGCACCAGAGTTAGTACTGGCGGCATCTTTAGCAGAAGATCTCAAGTGTCTCAAATATGCTGCCCTCGGTAGCAGCTACATCTTTGCGGCGTTTGGGGTTGAAACACTGGGGCTGTGGGGGCCAAGTATGCGTCGCCTCTATAAGGCGTCGGGTGACCAGAGGGATGGCCAGTATTTCGCGCTAAGACTCAGCATACCAGTCCAGCGTGGCAATGCGGCCAGCCTTCAGGGTACTCTACCTCCCCAGCAGGACCTGGGGCAAATTTTTTATTTATAATTTATGTATATTGTGTTACTACTTTTAGGTTGTGTTTTTGAAATAAATAAAACCCATCAAAGTCATTTTGTATTTTGCGAAACCTATTGAAAAAAATGTATAAAAGGGCTTATGAAATTTAATTTGTATTTACCTCTGTTGCAGGTAAGTTGAGATTACTTGTCGTGATTACCATCGTTAAGGTAAGGTGCAACTGCTAATGAAGGTTCTTTCAATGTTAGAGGACTAATAAATCGAGATGGAAGCATCAGATTGTCATTTTTATGACGGATTCTGTCGTTTCAATGTCAATGTTGTCGAAATAATTGATTAGCAGTTTTTATTGTTCATTTCAATTAAGATTTGTATCTGCTATAATAATTTGCATTGAAACACGCAAAATTGTCTGATAGATTCCCACCTTTGGAGCCATTTCGTTGGGAAAGAACATGAACGCTGGTGGCATTTTCAATAAAAACTGCACCTAATTAATCATACCTGGGATAACTGGGGGCAAGTTATAGGGATTTGATATCGATAAAAAAGATGTCGATATAATTATAATAAAAGATGTGCTTATTGAACATTCTCGATTACAGTACAGAGGTTCGATGTCATATCTGATATGGGGCCTCTTGTATGCAGATGTCATTTTAATCAAAATGAGAATTTAAATATTGATATTTTAATATTAATTGGATATTTTGGAAACTATTTTAAATTAAACGCGTAACTACCCGATTAAATTTATTTTTTATTTTAATTGAAGAGGAAGTGCCTAATATTTATTTATGCCGAATAACATTTTGATGTTGTCATTCACAGTAACATCGATATATTTTTAGTCGATAAAATATTTTGTTACATCACTTTCGTATAAATGCCCCGAGTTATCCCAGGTATGCTAATTATTAAAGCTGTCATAAATGTTAAAAGACAAATTGACAATATTTTCTCCAACTTAAGATTTAAGTATCTGGCATACTAGTCAAATGCTTTTGACTAGTATGACAACCTCTTTCTCTTTATGGGCGTTCTCGTGGAATGTGATTAGTATGAAATGTTCTTAAATAGGTATCAACCGTTTAAAAGTTGAAAGAAGTTTTGAGGCTATGTTCGATTGGTGTGCTTTTGGAGTTTTTTTCTACCTAAGAAAGTATCCAAATACGCTAGTTCATATTGATCGACTGACGGCTCCTTTCGTGGGAATCTTGAGGTTTCGTGGCATTCTGGTTGACTACAATATACACATATTGCATTCGTTTGAGTCTGTCTGTTTGCGTGTTTATAAGGAAACATCTTTTTATACATAGGTAAGTGCATAATATGGAGTCTTTCTTATCCCCTTAAACACTCAATCAGTAAAGCAACCAAAAATTTAGTTTATGGTTATCTTTCTTAAATTCTTTGCAATGTTTCAGTGTTCACCAAACGCATTAATTGCAATTGGCAGTCGCTCGCGATTTCAATCAAACGTGCGCTAACAAATGTGTTTACGGATTCGCACTTACGTGATGAGAATAAGGTTCCAAATAGCATAAAAATGGTGAGAATTGCTCGCGTACGTCACGTCACACGCGTACGCAATTTGACTTTCCTCATCTGTGAGCCAAATCGACGAGCTATTTCAAAACAATGAGTGTTGTGGTTGAGTTTGATTCTTTGTCTAGCTTTCTTGTTTGAAAAATAACACTCATAGTTTGGTGCTCATTCTAGTCTACGACAGGCAACTTCGAAATCCGCAAATTTCGAGAATTCGTCTCTGTCATTCCAACGAAGGAGTCATTAGAGTGACAGAGACAAATCCTTGAAATTGAATTTCGAAGATCGCGGTAGGGCGGCTGGTCACCAATGCTGAGAAAGATATTGAAGAGGCTCCGTTTCGGCGACAAGGCAGATACCGAAGCTATTGGTCTCTTTTGCCTGTGTTTTAACTCACTGAAGGTTCCTCCTGTTTTTAACCTTTTAACCGCCATAGTCTGATATATCAGAAAATTAATGTCAAGCTCACCTAGCCGTTGTCTGATAAATAAGACAAATATCTGATTAGGTTTTTATGGTTTATAAAATAGTCCCATTCAAATGCAGGCTTGATCTGCGTTGTGTAATTTTGTATTGGTGGCGATACGGACACTCCATGATTTTTTCCCGGCGGTTAAAAGGTTAGGGGAAATGGGAGCTTAGTTAGTTAGTTAGTTATCCTGGGCTTTTTCCGCAACTCGACAACCATTGTGCCTTTTTTGCGTGAAAGCGAGGTAGCCCTATTCCAACCATCCAAGCTCCTCCACGAAACTCAGTGTATGTTTCAGGTTGCTAAATGCCTCCTGTAGTGTATGTGGAGTCCCCAAATGCCTACTCCTGTATACCTCTACCTGTTTACAATTTAGAAGAATATGTTTTGCTGTTTCCTCCTCTTCCATGCAGGCCCTGCACATAGGGCTATCTGTTTTGCCCATATTGTGCAGATGTTTGTTTAATGTGTTGTGTCCCGTGATCAATCCTACTATTTTCCTCAGTTTGTGTCTGGGCGTTCTTAGTAGGGTTTTTGTGAGTTTACAGTTCAATTCGGGTAGTACTTCTTTGGTCTGTCTGCAGGAAACCAGATCGTTCCAGCATTTATTGTGGAGATGTCGGTGATATAGACCGAGTTGGTTTCGTATGTATGATAAAGGTAGTGGTATGATGGGTTCCGGTCCGTACGTCGGTGTCTCTGATCCTTTTCTCGCCAGTTCATCCGCCGCATCGTTTCCTCTTGAGCCACTGTGTCCTTTTATCCATTGTATAGTCACTTTGTTCCCTTCCTTGCTTTCCTCCATGAGGCAGCTGTGACATTCTAATATAAGTTCTGAGGTGAATTTGTTACTTTGTAGCGCTTGCAGCACTGATTTACTGTCTGACAGTATTAGTATATTTTCGTTTTTGGTTTTTCGTCTCCTCAGTGCCTTGCAGGCTTCTATTATTCCCACGCATTCCGTCTGGAACACTGTGCTATGTTCTCCTAGAGGTTTCGAGATGTGCATGTTAAGGTCTTCCGAGAAGACTCCACATCCGGTACCTTCATTTGTTTTTGAGCCATCTGTAAATATTCTAAGGTGTGTTTGATTCAGTCCTTCCTTCTGATCCTCTGTTAACGATATGGCATAATCTTTCCAGAAGATCATCGTCTTTGGTACTTTGTCAATGGGTGCTTCCAGTATTGGCATACTAGAGATCATCCTGTCATAGATCTTTTTGTGTGTCGAACTGAGGTTTGACCATAAGTTTAGGTTTTTAAGCCGAAGCGCTGTGGCGGCCGCTTCTTTCTGTATGTGCATATGTAGCGGTAGCAGTCCTAGCATTATTTCCAGCGCTGCAGTCGGAGTGGTTCTCATGCAGCCTGTGGTTGCCACACATGCTAGTCTTTGTATCTTGCTTAGTTTATTTATTGTGGTGGTTTGCTGTGTGCGAGGCCACCACACAACCGAGCCATAGCTGATCATCGGCAGTATGACCATTTTGTATAGCCACAGTATTATGTGAGGTGCTAGGCCCCATTTCTTGCCCACCATCCTTCGGCATTGCCAAAAGGTTACTGTAGCTCTGTTCAGTTTATTGTCTAAATGTTTGCCCCAGTTGAGTTTGTCATCTAGAGTTATTCCTAGGTATTTAACTTCCTTTGAAAGCGTTAGTTTCGTTCCGAAGAGAGTTGGCATTTCGTAGCTACCCAACTTCCTTTTGTGTGTGAAGAGCATTGCATCTGTCTTTTTTGGGTTTACCGATAGGTCATTTTCCATGCACCATTTCTCCACTATCCTTAGTGCGGATTGTGTCAGGTCACATAATGTGCTTATTATCAAGCCGCTGACTAGTATCACTAGGTCATCAGCGTATGCTATAGTCATAAAGTGTCTGTTATTTAGTTCCATTACTAGATCGTTCACTACCAGGTTCCAGAGTAGTGGTGATAGTACTCCTCCCTGGGGGCATCCTCTCATAACGAGTGCCTGGTGATCTTTGTTGTCAGACAGTATTACTACTCTCTGTTTGAGCATGTTCATGATCCATTTTGTTATAAGGTGGTCTGTTCCGTGTCTTTGTAGCGCTAACTGAATGCTGCTAAAGTTGGTTTTGTCAAAGGCCCCTTCTATATCGATAAAGGTGCCGAGGCAAGAGTTTTTCCTCTCCAGTGCGTTTTCTATATTGCTTACTACAGCATGAAGGGCTGAGTCTGTTGATTTGCCTTGACTATAGGCATGTTGGTTTGGATGTATAGTTATGTTCTTAAGAGCCGTATCCTTCAGTTCTCTGTCGCACAATCTTTCTAGAGTTTTTAGTAAGAAGGATGTGAGGCTTATTGGCCTGAATGACTTGGGGTCCGAATAGTCTGTCTTGCCGGGTTTTGGTAGGAAGATTACTTTTACTTCCCTCCATTTGTGTGGTATGTATCTAAATGCTATGCAACTGCAGAGTATATTTGATACCTGTTCCATCAGTTTTAGGCCTCCCCATTTTAGTAGTGCTGGGAAGATTCCGTCCGTGCCTGGCGATTTATAGCTTTCAAAGCTATTCACAGCCCATATTGTTTTGTTAAGTTCTGTTATGCGTTCCGCTGTCTCCCACTCAGTCTCAGTCGGGTAGTATTCCGTTGTTTGTTCGTCTTGGTCTTGTTTGTTTACTACTCTACACCCCGGGAAGTGTGTTTCCACCATTAGCCTTTCCGTTTCAGCTGGAGTGGTGGTAGTGGTGTTGTCCAGTCTCCGCAGGGTGCCTAGTAGCTGTTTCGGTTGATCTTCGAGGATCTTCCTTGTTCTGTTTGCATGCGTTGCCGTGGATATGTTGTCACAGAATCTCCGCCATGAGAGGGATTTTCTGTATCTTAGCCTTTTTTTGAAGTCTGATTTGGCCGTCTTGTAAGCGTCCCAATCAACGTCAGATCTTGTGTTCATTGCTCTGTTCAAGAGTCGTCTCATTTTTGTTCTCAATCGTTCCAACTCTGGTCCCCACCAGCCGTTGTTGTTTTTCCTTGCCGGTGGTGTCGATAGTGGACATGTGTTTTCAAAGCTGTCAGTTAAGTTTGTAGTGAGTGAGTTTACCTGTTTCTCCAACTCCCTTGTATTGTTAGGTCTGTAAGTTTGTGTATTTTTAAGTTTACCTTCGACAAGTTCCCTATACGCTGGTATATCCGTGCGTCTTGGGTTTCTTCTTGGCGTTATTGTGTGGGTGTCAGCAGTTAGGTCGTACCGTATCCATCTGTGGTCGGAGCAGGATAACTCTTCCGACACGTGCCAGTTGGATATGTGTTGCGCAGCCAGACCTGTGCTTAGAGTAATGTCAATTAGTGTTACATCTACGAGTGACAAAAGTTGGTTTGGATCCTGTGTTTAATATATCTAGGTTAGTAGTCATTAGGTATTCCACTAGGTCGTTACCTCTTTTGTTGTTTGTTTCCATTCCCCATAGGTTGTGGTGGCCGTTGCAGTCAGCGGATATGACCAGCTCGAGCCTTTCATGTTCACAGTAGCGTATGAGGTCGTTCAGCTCCGCTGGAGGTGGATCATCCTCTGCCGCCATGTACGCGGTCGCCAGTACTATCTCCGGCAGCTTTGAGTTTTGTGTTCTGAGGATTTTTATGGCACACACGTCTCTGGAACAGAATTGAGTTAGTGGTTGTGCCATAATGTTTCGGGATGTATATATGCATGTTCTAGGTTTACAATGTGTATTATAGAAAATATTACCTCCGGTGTTACAAAGGCCGTTTATGCGTGTGTTTCTGATCCACGGCTCCTGGATCAGGGCTATCGATGGTTGGTTAACCTCCAGCCATTTTCGAAGTTGAGCCGTTGCAGATTCGCTGTGCTGGAGGTTAACCTGAAGTACTTTACATCGGGAAGGCGCCATCAGAGGGTGTTCCCTCCGCCTTTCCCTTCAGGTGCAAAAGGCTGATTCCTTTCGGCAGGCCGTCCTCGTCCTCGGATTCCAGCAGAATGCCTTCCTCCAAGTCCGAGTTCTGCGCGTCGTCCGTGTCCATGGCAGAGGGGGTGCTCGCCTTAGGTGCGCTTTCAGGCGCCTTGTCCTCCCCTCCGTCCACGGTCGTTTCCTCCCTGGCCTGTTTCTCTGGCGGGGAATCCCTGAAGCGTCCCCCCGCATGTTGGAAACGGATGTAGATTGTCCCACACATGTAGTTCAATCTCCTTCCTTTTTCCATCATGGTAGGTACGACGTCCTCAGGTATTCCCACCAAGAGTAAGGTATTCCCCTTCTTTTTTAGGGGTATGGCATGCTGTAGCGTCCATTTTCTCACCATGGCCCACGGGTTCTGGAAGTTGAGGACCCGGCCGACCTTGGTGAGATCGTTTTCTATACACGGTATCAGTATACCACATCTGACGCTCCGGACCATCTCGTCCTCCCTCCTTCCAACAAGATGGTCACCGTTCGTCAGTGTGGCCGTCTCCAGCCACTTCATCAGCCAAGCCTTAGTGTTTGCGTCCTGACACCACAGTTTCAGGTACCCATCCACAAGGCTTGGCTTTCCCGCGAACGCTGGAGCCGCTGCTACCGCGTCTAGATCGGTGTCTAGGGCCGCTTGGAAGATGGCGTCCCCTATCTTCCTCTCCACCTCCTCAGCGTCCTGCTTCGTCAGCCTGCCCGTGCGCACGTTGGTAATCGCAACCGTCAGGTCTGACGCTGCCGCCGCCGCATAGGTGGATGGTTTCGGTCTGTCCCCTTGGGCGTCTGTGCATCTTCTCTTGTGCTCGCCTCTGGGGGATATGGTCTCGTCCAGGCGTGCCCTCTTGGCTATCCCTTCTGGTTTCTCGGCCTGGGTATGTTCTGCAGGTGTTGTCGCTGTCTTATCTTTTCTAGCGTCAATCGCCTGTGCGTTTTCAGAGGCACGACTTTCTGCTCCTCTCTTCTTCCGAAGCCGCTGCCTCTGCCTCTGCGAGAGCTTCCTTCGCTGAGGTTCGTTCGAGTCGGTCTGGGCAGGCATCCCCTTAGGTTTACACCTGATCTCCCAGCCGGGATCTATGGCCTGCTTTGAGGGTTCAACTGTCGTCGTCCCGCTCTTTGCCGCCGTTGTTTCTGTTGAGGGGCCGGCTGTTGGAGGCTTCATCGTCTCTGGCTTAGAAATGGGTGGGAATGGCTTGGAAATGGGAGCTAGAAAAATAAATATTTGAATAAACTATTGCCGTCGCTTTGCATGGCCGAGAACTCCGATACACCTAAATAACAGGGTTTTCGTAGTCCCGTCTCCTCCCTGTCCATAATACAATTTATAAATTTAAAAATAATATGAGAAGAGATGTGTCCATGTCTGATTATTTTAATTTTTTTGTTAAAATTCGTAATAGAAACTATGTATTTGCATAGTTTTTTTAGACTTTTAGTTGTGATGATAATAATAAAATCGGAAAAAGCAAAACATGGGTGTGGAAAGGTAGATTATAATTGGGATTTTTTTTCTGAAATATTCTCTAATTTCCTCCTAAAGAGTTATTTTACTCCAGAGACCGTATATGCACGTACCTTAGTGACCGATTACTATCAGGGGTTCAAGAATCCAAGTGAATCCTCTCTGTTCAATCTAATTGGCATAATAGCTTAATCTGACTGGACGTGGCATTAACTGTCGACGTCAATTGACGTTGCGCTCAAATGGTTTCTCATTATTTCCATATAACATCTATAGTTGGTCGGATTAGCATAAATTACATTAGCGTCCGCGGAACTGCATAACTCGGATGTTTATAAAGTCGGATCAAGCGCTTTAAGGTAAAGGAAAACATCGCGAGGAAACCTGCATACATCTGCCATGAAATTCGAGGGTGTATGTGAAGTCCCCAACCTAACAAGTACTGGGCCTGCTTTGGAACCACGCAAAGTAGGCGTTTGATGTCGAGTTGCGGCAAAAATGGCCAGAATACAATAACAATAGCGAAGTCGGAACTTGTCATACGTACACTACGCATACAACACCTATGCTGGAGAAATGTCGAAAAATCTCACATGATTAAGTAATAATAATGCAAATTAACATGGCTTCTCAACCTTGACCTTACCGCAGTGAAAAAACTTACAAGCGTGCACTCCAATCATGACACATGTCGTGTAATCAAGGGCATAAACATGTATACACTGTTGTACTTATGTCTGAAGCATAAGGTCTAAAGTTGTATACTTGTTTATACCCGTGACTGTAGATACAAGGCAGCAGCGGTCAGGAGGTCGCCGCCGCGGAAGCGCGTGCCTTGTCCGAATCGGGGCATCACCTCCAACATCGTATAGTAAGTCGTAGTGCACATGGTTGTAAAAGTAAACAAACCGGTCAGTGTACCATGAGTTGGAAAGTAAAGGATACGTAAAGGTGGATTTATCCCCTACGAATTTTGACGAATTACGTTTTGTGTTGCGAACGAATTTCATAGAGAGGGGATAGAATGAGCATTCGCTCGTTTGGTTTAAATCCACCTTTAGGTTTTACTCGATAGGTACGTAAAGCGTTCTATCACGCGCCCTGATATTGTATTTTTCTCTGTAACTCCAACCATCCACTAGACAAATCCCCGAAATTTTCGAATTATTCGAAGTACGCGGTAGAGCCGTTGTATAGTAATGTGACTGGCTACTTATATAATATAACAATAAACATGATCATATTCTTTGCCGTATTAATCATACGATGTATGGGCGTATGGCTTACATAGTAAATAACAATAATTAAAAAAAGCAGGTTCACCTTAAATTATAAATATTACGTTCCGAAACGTCCGAGGTGGGGATCGAACCCACGTGCTCAGCTTTCGCGGCTGATGCCTGCACCCCTCGGCCATTCGGTCTTCACAATACGGTCAGGTTTACCTTATTAATTTATCTTCGATAAAGCACGGTAAACCATGGCGCTCATGATTGTAAATTTTACCTAACTTACACCAAAAGGCAATATAATAATCGGTACTCATCATCATCAGCCTATAATAGTCCACTGCTGGACGTAGGCCTCTCCTATCTACTATGCGTATAGACGCGTTAGGAGATAAATGCCCATAATCACCACGCTGGGCAAGCGGGTTGGCGATCGCAGTAATGTGTCCAGTATGATGACGCTGCTGCCCATCATCATTTTTTTATCAAATAATGGTCAGTGACACTTCAATCCCTTATCCCCTCCTGCGGGTGTCGTAAGGGTCGACACCCTTACGACACCCGCAGGAGGAGTTGGGGTGGTGACAAATGTATTCTTACTGCCGTCACCACACGGCCAATCACGGTACTCATACACGATCGTTGTATTAATTGGCCTGCTCTGTAATTATGTAATGATATGAGTAAACTGCCGCGGAAGCGCCACACGCGTGCCTAGCCCTAATACGGGCATCAGTAACGCGTCAACCTCCATCGTAAATAAGCCACAGTTCACATACAATAATTACAACGCACTTCGATATTCGCCAATTTCGAGCATTCGTCTCTTGTTTCTCCAACGTTGATAGAGTGACAGAGATAGATGCTCCTTTGTTGATTTCTGAGTTCGCGGTAGATACAGTAGGTACTGAAAAGCGCTTTTCTTTTGTTTCTAAACGCTCCAATAGTGCGAATACGTAACGTCGTCGGTAGACCTTATGCTATTTGTAATAAAGCCCATGTACAGTTAAAAGTGCTGCTGTTAAGGTGCGTTTAAACCAAAAGAGCATTCGCTGTTCTAGCGCCCGTTCTACGAAATCAACCTATCACGTTTTGTGTACCGATCGAATTTCGTAGAGTGGGAGATTAGAACAGCGAATGCTCTTTTAGTTTGAACGCACCTTTAGAACCACATACCACAAAGGACTTGTTGACGTACTAAATAAAAAACACCACAAATACGATCAGAAATTCTGCACTAAAAAGTGCCCTTACGCGATACGATTTATTTCTTAATCGTGTGCCCTAGGCTTAACTGTATGACCGTTTAAAGAAACTTGACCGTTCAATTTGCAAAATGAATTTTATTAATGACGGTCGCAATTAGTACCGGAACGGTCGACCGCCTCGTTGTCTGTTGTTTTATACTCCCGCTTCGATTTTCGACAGCGAACTTCGAAATTCGAAAGGTGTTTCTCTGTTACTTCCATTCCAACGAATGCGTCCTTAGAGTGACAGAGACAAATCTTCGAAAATTGCGGATTTCGAAGTTCGTGGTAGGGCCTCAGGTTATTAAAGTTTTCTGAAGCGGTGTAATCAATTTCGCTGCTCTTGCGCTCTGTTAAAAATGTAATATGAAACTTGTTAAAATAAGGCAACTCTTGGAACTTTCGAAGGTTGTTAAAAATCATAAACATCATTATCATCTGAATATGTACAGTCACCCTCAGAACGGCCACCGTGCTCTAAATGTCCGAACACTCACTCAAACGCCATGCCACAAAAAACTCTACTTTGTCGGAAACGTGACGGCTATTACAGTTACAGCTACATTAGAAATATATGGAAAGTGCGACAATTCCCTATAAATACAAACACCCAGTTATAAAATTAAGATACACCAAAAATTGTATTCAGTATTTTTCTTAGATGTATGCGAAGAACGGCGTCACGTACCCGACATTCTCGTGGACTTACTTTCTATCCATCCCTTTCGTACTCGGGTATTAGTGCGAGCAGCTCATGGTACGAGTGCTTAGATTTTCACGAGTTAATTATACTGAGAAAACCCAGAATTCCACATGTGAACCAAATTTCTAAACAAATAAACAACCGAAATCGACTCTCATGTAGGAACTCCTTTTATCATTTACCATCTACAACGCGGATGCATGTGCTAACAACATATACTAGAGGATTTACGACTCACACATTTCCTGATGTACAATCAAAGATATAAATATACAACTTTGCACCTTATATCAACGGCTTAAGGCGAACAGTGTATACATATATATGGCGTTGTTTAGTCAGGGCCGCTAACGCACTACCTAATTGGATTTGCCCGTTATGGCGACGTCTGGTCTGTGAACCCCTTGGCGTATGTCATGTCATTGTCATGGGCTTGATCGGATTGCTACCGTGTGGGGGAAGGTCGTAATATATTCCTTTCTAAGTTTATTAAAGAACTACATGCTAATAAGGCCACGTGACAGCATTGAGAATACATTTGTCACCAACCCAACTTACCGTGCTACCGGCCTAGAGGAAACAGTACGGGTATTTGCTATGAAACTCCATATCAAAAAGCTGTCTTAAGAGCGGCCGTACACAAGTTCTTACGTAAGTTAGGGACGGAGCTATACTAAGGAACGAGAAGTGCATAACACTATCTCATTCCTTAGTATAGCTCCGTCCCTATAACTTACGTAAGAACTTGCAGGTGTACGGCTGGCCTAAGTTCTGATAAAAGTCGGTTTTTGCTATGATTTTCATAGCAAAAACTGCTTTCTACACTAGGACAGCAGCGTTGGTGTCGTTAGAGTCAAATGAGGGATTGAAGTGTCACTGTCCACTGACCTTTCTTTTTCTTAAGATTGATCACGGGCAGCAGCATCACACTGATTTTTAATAAACAAGATCCCAATTTTCGCTACAAACAAACGTCTAGATCGGCATCAGGATTATCGGCAATAAACGATGAAAACGATGTTCTAGATCAAGTTACATCATAAACTTTTATAAATTACGAGATAAAATTATAATTGATTATTCTTGCACCCAGATAATTGAAGTAATAGATGTCATTAAGTTGTTTTACTTGGGTGATATTAATGCACTCAGTCATAATTGAGACGCAAACAACAAATAAAATAAACAATAATTATTTTTAATTTGTTAAGACAATAAGATTGATTGCAGACAATAAGTCGTTGAATAATATTAAAAGACATTAGTAACTATAAAATGAATAGAAGTATCTATGTACTACAATAAAATGCACTGTGAAGACTAGTAGCCTCGAATCGTCTCGAAACCACAACCCCTCTTATGCTACGTCAATTACATTAATTAACCGTTCGTCCTTCACAGCGCAAATGGAGTCCCATGTCAAACACGATCGTTGACATTTTAAGGGTGAATCACACGCGTGTGTTTAGCGTGTACGTTGTAGCGTCGGAAATGTCATAGTAGATCGCACACCGCTTGCACGTGCACAACCACGCATGCGATGTGCAATCTAATATGACATTTCCTACGCTACAACGCGCATGGCACGCAGGCATACGTGCTGCACACGCAGTGCGCCTTCGACTTAATCCTTTAGAATTAGAAAACAATTACACATCTACAAAATTGAGTAAACTCACAGACAGGTATCTAAGTAATGGAAGCGTGGATGACAAAGATATATAATATTTACTTGCAGCGAAGCTTATTAGATCGGAATTTGCGGAAAACGTGGAATTGAATGTAAACTGTAATAGAAACAAGAGGGCAGCTATTTAAAGTTAATGACAACATCATTCATTACGTTTTCTTGAGGTAAATAATAAGCGCAATCCTGTTATTTAAAAGTAATTCCAGTAGGCTTAGCACATGATTGGTGGGACATTATGTCACCGCGAGGTAGACTATCCGTATCCGTCCCTTTTTTATTAATGTAGTTAGTAAAAGAGTGTCAATACCTAAACCTACAGTATGATTTTAATATCACAACAAACCTGACTATTCTCGTATATTGCAGATTTCTAGGAATGGACTTTTGTCTGTTATAGATTAATCCTTATTAATTCATAATAACCCCATGGGTAAGACGTGAATTTTTCCGATAGTCTTAACGTCATAATTATATTATATAAGGCTCATTTTTAACTGTCAAAAGTTCATTCATAGAAATCGGAAATACCTACTAATATGACTCCGATTGCCAACGCTCCTGCCAAGCGTGGCGATTACGGCCATTGGGCCCTATTAGAGGCCTACCGCGTACTTCCAAGTTCACTAATTTCAAGCATCCGTGCGTTTTACGTTTTAGTGCAACAGGCCCAAGTACAACTGGCAGTAAGCAATGGTTTTCATTTGCAACCAAAACGAAGCCGGATCTATTTTATTATGCACATCTCTAATGCTAAGTTCGTTGACAGCATGCGATCTGCGGGTCGCGACATGTCTATCTAATGCCTTATCTGCCCTCTGGTACGTGAAGGTGAATAGGTTAAACAAACGATCGCTCTCTCCTTACAATGTCTGCTGGAAATGCTTTTCAAATCAGTAACCCATTCGGTACAGTTAGCATATGATCCGCTGTCGAACCAAAGTAACCGATATAGCTCCCCATCCCCGGATCGCTAAACTGAAGTGGCAGTTAGCGGGGCACATTGCACGTAGAACCGATGGCCGTGCAGATGCCGATGCAGGATGCGGTTGCGGGTGGCGCAAGACCGGTCATAGTGGCAATCTTTGGGGGACGCCTATGTTCAGCAGTGGGCGTCTTTCGGCTGATCTGGAATCATCCATTAATTATATCACACCTCAAGGGGGAGGGAGGGGGTCCACAAAATGTGACATATCGTGACAGGAGTAGGAGTAGGAGTCCCAGGTTTGTGACCTCACAATCTCACATACATGAACATGAAAGAGTGGATCCAAAATCCTTGAACGGAGGAAGAATAAGTTTTTAGGATTTTTTTTATTTTATTATTGTTTTTCTCTTCGTATTTTATAAATCATTTTACGCAACCCTAATAAAAACCTTACCTTACCTTCCTAAACTAAAAATCGAAATGTGACATCACGCTAAGGGGGGAGAGTGTAGTATAATTGTGACGAAGTGTAACAAGGGGAGAGGGAGAGGTCACAAAATCATGAGATCGGTGTGACTGTGACGTAATTAATGGATAATCTCTCTGATGATGATGAGCATATGATTAAAACAACAGTATCTTGCAGCGACGTATTGAAAATATCCGTTCCTCTTTCTTTTAGGCCGCGGTCGTACTGCACACGCCGCACGCAACCGACAACGTCCCGTCGGACGCAGCGTCTGAATGATGTATGGCGGGGGGACGCCGCACGCAGCGGGCGAAAACGACCACTCCCGAGCATTCCCGAACACACCATTCACCGGCTGCGTGCGATGGGACGTTGTCGGCTGCGTGCGGCGTGTGCAGTACGACCGTGGCCTTACGCGCACGTGCTAGCGACGTGCACGTAAAAGAACGTGCAAAATCCCTTTTTTTAGACTTTTTGAATACTTTTTAACATTTCCAATACTTTTTATCATAACAACAATTTGTTAAAATTAATTTTTAAATTTTTTTTAGGGACAGTTTTTTCGTCAAGTCTATTCTTATTTTTTGATTGTCAGGCAAAAGGTGTGATAATATTAGAACACATTTGTAATCAAAAAGAAGTTTTATGACGAGTTACGTCGAAAAACTTTTTCAGAAAAAAGGTTAATTATCTCTGGAACCAAGCCGAATCCAGGAAAATTTACAAAACATTAAATACTCTAAATATGCTCAGGAATTCAGCATTAAAATCTTGCGGGTTCCTCGCGAGCATCCTGTGTATGCCGATATATTTTGGGCAGTTTCGTAAATCTGAAAATGCTTTGTACATAGTTCAGTTCAGGGGTTCGCAACCGGCTAAAACCAGCCAAATGCGGCAGCTTTTTAAAAAATACGTGCCTTCTCTTCTAGTTTCCCAAAAACATAACATTTCGAAAACTGTCAAACAAAAACAAAGTGACCGGCTGTTTAACATTCCAAAATTATATTTTTGATATTTTTTACCGATTATTAATATACGCATGACATTTTCAATAAATAGGTAACGGTAAATATCGTGAGTTCCGTTAATGATTTCCAAGGGGTAAAAATGAGGTTTCAATACGGACATAATTCAGAATTTAAATATAAAAATAATGAACATAACATATCGTCCAATCATAAAGAACATTGCGATTAAGTTTTAATGCGACAGGCTACCAATAAGGAGACCTACTTGAAAACTGAATGAATTACCTCCGTGGGAATAGGATGTATGGACGTAATACTCATTTTGACCTTTTGTGGTGAACGGAAGACACATACAGACGATAAAATAATTACTGTTGTACCTTTAATGAGACTTTATAATTAAAGGTCCCACTCTCCCACTTAGAGTTTACGATAGGATTAAAAATAGGTACTAACTAATACTATAAAGTAGTGGTTTCAATTTTTTTGTGAAATATTTACGAAAGACGAGGAGAAAACATAAATTCTGTACATGAGTTTAAAATTAGATTAAATTACCGACTGAATATTTTTGGTGACTACATGGCCGAAAAGTGCAAGCCTACATATCGTTACCAAAATCACGAATACAATTATACATTAGTGCATGACAGCTGTAAATGTACTTCTAATGAAAGTCGTAGTTTAAAAGTATCGATAAATAACCGATTTAACTAGGAGACGCAACGTAATTAGGTAGACATTTTATAGTCATTATCTCATACTAATAAGCGATAAGTTAACTTTAACTTATAGTCTAATTATCCTCATTAATTGAACATAAACAAACAAAGACAGAAAAGAGATACAGTTGAATTTTAAAAGACTATAGAAAAAGATTTCACAATTATATTATAATACATAGCAAATTAACAATTACTCAATACTGATTAATTATCTTCACATACATAAACATAGTGGTAAAACAAGGAAAAACTGACGAAACGACCTCGCTTCATATTTAGATTTAATCAACATACATTTTTAATAATAATAAAACATTTTTATTGATATATTACGTCGACCATGGAATGTAACAATTACCAAGCGAATTTATCAAATGATAAAGAAGGCATCGATACTGCGTGGGTTAAGTGATAAAATCCACACTAACATTTCGTCGACTGACAAGCAAAACTCACTATAAAAAACTGTCACTACTCTTAGCAACCTCGTATGTCAGTATTAAATCAGAATTGAGATACGACCTTTATTTCAAGTAGGTATTTGTTAATGAGTGAGTTTTGCTTGTCAACCGATGATTTGTCTGTGTAAATTAAATAAAAAATCTGAGACTCGCTGACCTATTGAGAGATGAACACAAAACAAGTTTTGAAGATACATGTGGCTTGCATATATTTAAATATTATACACAATACACATGCTTACGCCATTTACATTCGGCATCAAAGTCGGATAACATTTTTGCGCATTGTATTATTCTAATTGACACTCATTCAACTGTCAATTAGAAAATAAGGCTATTAACATCACTAGCCTCTAGAAATCTCCAGATACATATCATACTTAAATCTGTAAAGGGGTCGATCATTTTTTTCTTCTCCTGGGTCACTCTTTCATCATCATCATCAGCCTATGTTAGTCCACTGCTGGACGTAGGCCTCTCCTATTAACTATGCGTATAGACGCATTAGGAGGCCCATAATCGCCACGCTGGGCAAGCGGATTAACGATCGCAGTAATGTGCCCACTATGATGACGCTGCTGCCCATCATCAATCTTGTAGAATGGTCAGTGACACTCCAATCCCTTAGTCGACTTTTACGACACCCGCAGGAGGAGTTGGGGTGGTGACAAATGTATTCTTACTGCCGTCACCACACGGCAATACTGCCGTCACCACACGGCAAATCACTCTTTAATTATGGTTTAATAGCTTTCAAATTTAAAACCTCGATTGATCTGATATGGCTTTTCCATGTTGGGTCACGCTAATGATGTTACTTTAGTAGAACGTGGTGCATAATCTCGTCTTCAAACTAACTTTGTCGAGTTGATCCACGATCCACCCAAAGAACAAAAAAATGGTGGAATGGTTTGTTGTCACTAAAATCACCCAGTGACGTGGCACTTTATGGGTTAGGAGTCATGAATTAATATAACCACCAAAATGACGAAATTGAGTTCAGTGTACCGTTCGACTGCAAATTTCCTGCTCTATCGAACGGTGTACCTATATAAAATATTGAAATCCAGAAAAAAAATGTTGAATACGTTTACAAAAACTTTGCCATTTTATTAAGTTTCTACGTGTTTTATTAACGTATGTAAAGGCTTAAAAAAATCATAGACCATATTTTTCGTAAGTACGAATTTGTAACTACAAAATTAAAAATTTAAAAAACCGACTTCAACCGGTTTCTCCAAGATTCCCGATTTGTTTCCATCATTGGTTACCTCAAATCCTACTTTCTGAATGCAAATTCTTGTAAATGAATGAAAATTACCAAAAGCGCCATACATGTTCCTATAACAATTGAAGAGATCCCTCGATTTCTCCAAGATCCCATCATCAGACCGCAACTTGGTGCCAACGGGTCCATCTCGGGGTAATACACGTTCGATCACAAAAAGAAATTTTAAAATCGGTTCACTATTCTCGGAGATATCGGGTAACATATATACAACAAAAAAAAAAAATCAGTCGAATTGAGAACCTCCTCCTTTTTTGAAGTCGGTTAAAAATATGTCGTTCCTAATGTACTCACCATATTTTTTTAAATGTCAATGCTGTCACTGCCATCTGTATTGTATGGCTCATAAGCGCTTCGATTTCAATTTGTGAGTTGAGTTACACTAAATTACGAAATCCACTTTCGATGATATTCATTAAATTTCAATAGGATAATTAACTAAAAAGATACAACATACTTTATAAATGTTAAATTCGTTTTTGGGCCCTCCTGAAAAATCGTCATTTGGTGGTTACATTAATTCATATTACTACTAACGATATATCGGAGCCAGCTCATAAAGTTACATCTAAACAGGTATTTATTGACATGGCATTAGAGTGCACGTTCAGATAGTTTTGAGCACAGTGGCCGCTTCGATGTATCTGATAGTGACTGGACTGAAGGTACTAACTGACAACAAGTCAACAACCTCCGCTGAACGTGCTAGCTCATTTAGAGGCTTGAGAATTTACGTTCAGTTACTTTACTTACCCCTGAAAATAATTGTTTCTTCCTTATTACAACTGGCTAATTTCTGAAGTTCCTCATCATTCTCATGAATTATACTTTGATCGTCTTAATTTTGTTCATGATTCAGGACTTCTGCTTGCATTCAAATTGTAAATTCGCTGGTACTATATCATCCAGACACAAGGAAACGTGACATATTAAGTATCAAATGGCAAAAAGTCACTCCTCTAACGCTACTCGCTAGTTTTTAACTTTTTACAAATTGTTTTTGTCCAGATAAAACCTAAGATCTAGATGCTTTTTACTTTGTCATTGAAATTGTTTTTCTTAGAGAATGGTACCACAAAATTTTCCGTATTCTCTTAATGTAGTAAAACTTAATTAATCTTGATTAGCCGCGAGGTGACGCAGTAAGAATACATTTTTGTCACCACTTACAAATCATCGTAAGAAATCGAGTAAGGAAAGTGTCCTTGATTATATTCGTTTATAGAAAAATAATCATGTGCAGCAGCATCGTCATAGTGGACACACTACTACGATCGCCAACCCGTATGCTCACGCCCAGCGTGGCGATTATTGGCATTTACCTCCTAATGTGTCCGTACAATATAGTTAATAGGAGAGGCCTACGTCCAGCGGAGGCCTGAGAGAGGCTGATGATGTATTCTGATGTGAGTCGTGATAATAATGTTCGAAGAGCGATATTTTGCCAGCGGTAGTTTCCAATGGCATTTCACTATTCGGTCGCAAAAACTTGCGTAAGTCGAGATAAAGTCTAGATATCTTTTCCTTTGGCATTAAAAAGTAATGTTTTCCTCAGAGGTTGGTTTTAGCACATTATATTAGTTAAATTGGCGTGTTTTCCTAATCTCGCAAATGTAGTAAAACTCGTGAGTAAACAAGGCAGTTCCGCGTAGGCGTTTCCACACGTGTGAACAGACAAAGCGAGGTATTAGGTAAATATTTTGAATTTGTGTTCGGTTACTTAGCATTCAACCTAATCTGTAGATTGGATTTCACTGTGGTTTTCCTTAATGAAGCTGGTTTTTGAGTAATCTTAGTTGTAGGTATCAGGTTGACAAAAACTATGTTTACTGCAGTAGAAGCTTCTCGAATACGGGCAAGATATCCCATCATCATCAGCCTATTATAGTCCACTGCTGGACGTAGGCCTCTCCTATTAACTATGCGTATAGGAGGTAAATGCCCATAATCGCCACGCTGGGCAAGCGGATTGGCGATCGCAGTAACGTGTCCATTATGATGACGCTGCTGCCCATCATCATTCTTTTATCATATAATCGTCAGTGACACTTCAATCCCTTAGTCGACTCTTACGACACCCGCAGGAGGAGTTGGGGTGGTGACAAATGTATTCTTACTGCCGTCACCACGCGGCCAAGATATCCAAATCAATCTATATCGACAAATACTTGTTATTGTATCGTGTTTTGACGTCACTAACCCATAGAAACAATATAAACACAATCACCATTACAGCTTGCGTGTCGAGACGCTGTCAATCCCTTACCGCGTACGTAACCGACCTTTCGTAACTAGTTACGAAGAAAGAAAAATTGATCTTTGTGATAAATTTTAAAGATAAAGGAAAATTCGAACTTGCGCTCGTTATTACAGTGTGCTTACTATGAACTGGCGCCGCGTTCCATCTCCATCCATCTCGCTCGTACTCACATATTGGTGCGAGCGAGCCAGATAGAAAGTATTCATTATTACCCGGTGGCAGCTCATGGCACGGCTACTGTTCTGGCCTATTACCGCGAAAAACGAAATTCCAAAATTTCGAGGATTTTTCTCTGTCACTCAAATGAAGGCGTCATTAGATTGAAAGAGACAATTCCTCGAAATTTGCGCATTTCGTTTTTCGCGGTAGGGCCGCTGGGTGAGCACGCCAGAGGGTCTGCAATTTCAGATTTTCATTTCGTTTCCAATACTAAAGGCGTACCGGGAACTTCGAAATTCGTAAAGGACCATGGGCAAAGTTTTATAAAAATTGGACCAAAAACCAAAGCTGAAAGTTGTTTTGCATTAAGTAGGTTACATTAAGTATTTAATTTTACTTTATGAGCTCTATGTTTAATTCCATTGCTAAACTGAGATATTAGAGTCAATACAATGATGATTGGTGTCTGGATGATGGAGATGTACTTAGAGAGTACCCGCAGAACGCCTTACTTATATATTATATAAAATTATCAAATGGAATTCAACTTTGCACATACGTATAGAATGAAATAAAGTACATAAGCAGACCTTTTTGATGACACTTCTCTCAGCTCTGTTGGATTTTGGTCCATTTTGACGCATAGTCCATTCGAGCATTATCTCTGACGCTGAAAGGGATTTTTATAAACGCCAAGTGTCCGGGTTTTGCCTGAGTCCTTGTACTGGTTTTGCCAATTTATAGATGGCAGCCCTACATCCATTTAAGTTTATAATTAGACGCTGCTGTGTTTCGCCGTTTTAAACTTTCACCACAGCAACGGAACCACAGATAACCATAAGTACCACAACTAATCGTTCGGAAGGTTTCCATAAATCACGATTGAATTTTGAAACTTGTAAGTTTGCGTTTAAACCTAATTCGGCTTGAACGCTGAATGAAGTTTCGAAATGTGATCTACGATTTTGAGTGCGTGAAAGATGATTTGGAGCGGTAATAAAAGTGAGCATTGCTAATTTGAACCATTTCAATTGTAAGACAAAAGGGTTATCTGTCAACAGTATGAAACGAATTATCTTAATCTAAATTAACGCTTAATACTTTCAATTGAATAGTCAAATGGGAATAGTTACGCCCTGTCATAACGGGTCCAGTTTTTTACGTTCACGTTTTTGCTTAGGATACCCGTTCGGTTAGAAATTGCCCTAAGTTAGCAGTCGAAAAACTTAACCCTTAGGTGCATATGGTATCACACATTTTAGTTCTGAAATGACTTATGTAAACAATCGATGCCAATTAGAACTGTTGCTCAGTGTGTCAGTCGCAATTGATTACTTATTTCGACATGTGTGTCATTTCGGTCGTATCATTTATGATACTGTATGCACCTAAGGGTTAAGAGAAACTGTCAATTATATTGAATGAGATTTGACCTTATGCAGAAAGCGACCGACTTCGATTTTTTGACAATGCAGAACGCAACCAAACTCCATATGTTAAAGCTTAAGTCAGGTTGACAAAAAAATTGTAGTTGGTCGCTTTCTGCATAACTATGGTCATTTACTAATTCTATATCTCTGCATGTAGCCCAACCGCGAACTTCAACTATAGTAAATTTGGAGCATTTGTCCCTGTTACTCAAACGAAGGCGTCATAAGAGTGACTAGAGACAGATGCTCGAACCCGAAATACGTTTTTCGAAGCTCACGGTAGATCTTCTGTAGCCGTACCATGAGTTGGAAAGTAAAGGATACGTTAGGTTTTACTCGATACGTAATGCTTTCTATCACGCTCGCACTGCGGTGTTATTCACTAAGGAAACCGCTTTCCTATCAGCGCTGCGGCTGCGGCAGCGTCGAGCCTAAAAATGGTATTCACTAATGCACTTTAAACGACTCTAGCGCTCGGCGACGAAAGCGGCGTGAGCTGGAACTACACTGCGTCGAGAGTTACCACCTACAGTTCGACGACGAGCTGTTCTACGTTAGTGAATACCGTTTTTCGCAGCGCTGCGCTCGACGTCGAAGTGAAGGCTGTCTCGACGTCGAGCTCGTTGATGAACGCAGCGTCGAATGTGTGAATAAGAGAATAGCATAGCTGACGTATTGGTGCGAGCGCGATGACCTGCTATCGAGAAAAATCTAGAGTTAACGATACTTGCAGTCATGGCACGGTTACGGCTACTGGTAGCTCAGCGGGCTAATAATATAACTCCCGAATTCCCGATATACAAGTTACGAAATCGCAGGTGAGCGGATCGACGTCTCAGCCAAGGAATAAAGGGCGTTGCATACTGGCCGACGGTCCTTCAGCGGTTTATATGCGGCGTTCGTCTCCGATTTATCGAAGATTCCGAGGACTTTTATACAGTCAAACAATTGAAAACACAGAAACTATGTCGGTGACGATACAAATCAAATTCTAAGTAATCTCGTACAACTTGTGACTTTGACAAGGTTCTAGAAGTGGCCTAGGGTTCCAATTAGTTGAGTTTTTTGCATGGACAGTTTATGAATGAATTTATTCATAAATCGTCCATGCAATTATGAACGCCACTGTACATAATTATGCTGTCTATTTCAGCTTATAATGTGCATAATTGTAGTAGTGTTACTATTGAATTATTGTTCCACGAATAGGTGTTCCGAGATGTATACATTTTTATGTTATTGTTTATATAATTGCTTACGAGGTTTACTACCTAATTACTAATTAGGTAATACGAATAGTAGCGGAACACAAATTACCTATTTAAAAAAATATATTAATTAATAAGATACGAATCACCAATATGATCATGTCAGTATAAAAAGACACAATTTTATTAAAACTACTGTTTACCTACTGTGTGGGATACATTTAATTAGATCTGTTTTCCTTATGTCTGATATACGACACAATATCACCTTTACAGCTCATAGAATAACAACCTAGCAAGTTTTTTATACTGCACGACTTACTTCCTTCTGCGTTATCTTAACCCTCTAATGCATATGAAGCCAAATATGGTTTCATTGGTTTTGGACTCTATTGACTGCTGTTAGGGTTCAAATTTGAAATGCATTTTTGCCTGTCTTATGCATTAGAGGGTTAAACTTACAATAACGATTATAAAACGGCATGACTAGGCATTTATTAAACTGGTATGATTGATTTTGTGTGAAGTTTTTGGCACTTGTTTTGCATTCGTTTGAATTTGTAATAGGTAGTTACCCCTATTAATGACGTGATGTCGTTAACTATGTGCTAATCTATTAAGTAACAAACACCTACTTGAAATAAAGCTCGTATCTCAATTCTGATTCAAGACTGATATAAAAGGATGCTGATATTGCAGATAGTAGAAACAGTTTTTATTTTATAGTGAGCTTTGCTTGTCAGCCGACGAAATATACTTGGAAAGCTTTGTACAGTCAAGCAAATTGATATAAATGTACCATTTCGTACTTTGTCATAGTGACATCAATACGAGTCCGAAATGGTACGTGAATCATTTTTCTTTTCTTTATCTATTTGCTATAAATTGTAACAAAAATAGTACTTTAACTGTATGAAATACAGTTGCGTGTTGTAAATATTTGGGAACTATTTTCGTAGTCGCGAAAATGTACGATTCGAATCGGTGCCAAGCACTATGTATGATTATATGTTACGCACATCAAATTGTGGGTGTGTCTGCTTTAGTATTACAGTACTCATTGCCGTATTATAATATCGTGAGAGAATTCCACTAAATTGTTCCCACAATTAAATGTTATCTCAGTGTTAGTTCAATTCAAACCGTTCATTTCATTAGTAATGCTTTTAAAAATCGCCCATGACAAATGGACAGACCGATGAAATCCCATGAATATGGTTTATTTTATTTTTTTATATATATTATTTTGTTTCTTAAAGCTCCACAAAGAGAAAATGTTACTATAACTGTTCGTAATATTTCCTTCTTCGGGAATCATATTTATTACCTACCTACCTACTTGTTACTGGTCAATTTTTCTTTTGCTACGAATATTTGAATTAAAAATGACAAACTTTTACGATTGACCTAATAAAAAATTCCGAAGCTTCACAGTAACTTCACCGATTTGAAGGCTCTCGTGCAGTCCTTGAGCGAGCGATCAATTCAAGGCCAGAAAGCCAGGCCCGGCCCGAGTGCCCTCCGATACCCTCTCCAGTCTTTGCGACGAATTCACAAACGATTTTTTACTCGACTTACGCCTCGACCAGGACATTGGTGTTAGGCGACCGACGGGGCGGGAAATCATACCTGCGAGGGGCAGGCCTGCTAGCGCAAACATCGGAGTATTTTTAGGAAGATCTTGCCATTTTTTTCATGAAATAGGAGACGAAAGAAGATACATTTAGAATGTTCCTGTTAGTCCAACGAAGGCGTAATCAAAGGGACAGACGGATTCCCGAAACTTCTTTTTTTAAGTTCGTGGTAGGTAGGTTTTCTGAAAAAAAAAAAAATTAAAATTTAAAATTTAAACTGTTTATTTCTGAAGTACAAAATATTACGTAACTTAACTCTTAATCTATTATGTATTAGATTTTAATGAGATAGTTATTACCTATCTACACATAGGTATATACCTATATCGTCATACAGAATGATCTCGAAATAACTGTGTCAGCGGTAATATTCGGAGTTCAGGTTTATCTGGTCATATTCTCTAATTTCTAGAATATTTTGTGAATGAATGCATTAAGTAAGTGGATTTCACTCGGTGTTAAATTTAACTAAGTGAATCATAGCTTCCTCGGGAATTTTCCCCGTGTTTACTTAATTAATACCGACAATAATTGCAAAAACTTGGGAAATAAGTGAATACGGGATCAATAGCGTTTTCATTATCTCTGTAGGCTCAGTAGCAGTAGGTACTATGTCTTTGCAAGGGGCAGGGTTATTAGTCAAAATCATTCTCATTTTTCACCTTTTTACGTCATATTTTTTAATATTATGTAGATAAACGTATGAGTCAGAACGTATATATGAAGCATACGGATCGAAATCGCTTGTTTGCACACACATTTATGAGTTTAAAGCTTCCTAAAAAAAACAAGGTAATTTTTTCGCATAATGGCCATAATATAAATATTCGATTGTTCTAAATCGCCTCTATGTCTCATATTTCCTTGAAGTGTCGACCTTATGTCGAGGGGTTATCGGACGTTTTCAGTTCAAAGATTGATTCTTTAACATACGATTTTCGCTCTGTATCAAATAGGGACTACGCATATAGTCACGAATTTGTAGTTTGCGAGTCAGTATTGTACGATTTGTACGGTATATTTTTTGTCATTTTGTTCGGTTATTGCGAGTGGTCAGGGTCGGGTGTGCTTATTGTAAGTTATATGGGTATGGAAAAAAATTGACGAGGCGAATTGTGCGAATTTATATACAGGACCTCCTTAAACTAAAGGGCATGTAGGGAAAGTACCTTTTTAGTAGTGTATTTTTAGGCTCTAGTGCGAGAAGTGTGTCATTTTACGTCAGGTTCGAAACTTCGGAGGGCCATCTGTACTAAAAAACGTACGAGACACGTGCAAAAACGAAATTCGTATAAACTCGTGTCGATTTAAAACACTCCCTATCGGTCGTGTTTTAAAACATCGCCACTCGTTTCGAATTTTATTTTTTTCGCACTTGTGTCGTAATGTACTATTCGATACGTGTGCAGCACGTTCACGTGCGCGTGTTCGTGGCGTGCGTGTTGTAGAGTAGGAAATGTCGTAGTAGATGGCACAACGCTTGTAAGTCAAACGCACGTGCAAGCCACGCTAGCGGTGTGCTATCTAATATGACAGTTCCTACGCTGCAACGCGCAAATTTAGAGTATATAGAAGTACGCGGCAGACCCGCAGTATTGTTCGAAAAATATAAATTGAATGTTTATTTTTACTATAATTTAGGTAGAAAGTTACCAATTTATATTTCGTTCGAGAAATATAAATTGAATGTTTATTTTTACTATAATGTAGGTAGAAAGTTACCAATTTGTATTTCCCGAACTATACATCATGTTCTAGATGTGAATAAGAGATTCTTGTCAGCTGAGACGTACCTATATTTCGTTTTAGGGAATTAGTCGAAGTATCATTTCATACAATTTTTGTTACTTATATTATAATATGTATGTATTTACGTGTTTTATTTCTTTACAGGTAAGTTTCGTGCTTCCATTTTCCGAAATTACAAGACATCATTACAATCCAATTTAATTATCGTTCGCGGGCAACCCGTCACAGGTAAGTTACATGCTACTTCAGATATACATTATACAGGGGCAGCCAACGTGCCTAAACAAATCTGAATATGCACTAGTTATCGCCATCGCCATGACAATAGATATTTGTGAACATCTTATATTCTCCGATGTCATCTCTGATGGCGATTGTACCTAACTACGTTACTAACTCTATTTACAACAAAGATTTGATACAATTATGATTCTTATGAATCATTAATTCGGTTTACTAATGTTTGGCAAATAATTTTTCCCAAAGTATCACATCGCAAACTATTTTTCCCAAATTTTCATTTGGCAAAAATTCAATTGTCAAAACTACTTATCGCAATTTTACAGTTAGCAAGCCTTTTTGTTGGCAAGCGATTGTTTAGCAAAGAATTACTTGGTCGTTTTTATTTTCCCAAAATATTTTTTGGCAAATGCATCGTTTGGCGTAACATACTAATCCCAAAATATTGTATGGCATACGATTTATACCGCATATAATATACAATATTACATCGCAACCAATTTTTCGCTTAAAGTCATTTCGCCGAAAGATCATATTGAATCTTATGAAATCGTCTTATTTCCCAACTAAATGGTTGGAAATTCTATCTTTGGGCTTGGTTTTTAATTGGAACTTTTTATAATGCATATTTTCATGTAGTTGATGGTTTAGCTGGCATTTAGTTAACTAAATAATTACCAATGTTTTTGGGTATAGTTTGGGGCGAATTTTATATAGGTATGTTTATGTTTTTTTTTAATAAAAGCACACACGGGGTTTTTTATTATGTTGATAAACAATTAAAAGTCGGGTTCTAAACAGTAATTTAGATGAAACTGATGAGGGAACGCAATGCCGAGGGAATAACAAAACAGTCGGTTCTGGCACTCGCCGGCCGCTGCCGCGGCACGCTCGCTTCGCTCGCTCGGCTCGTGCGCTGTATGGTCGCAGTTTCACCTAACACTCCTCCTCGCTTCGCTCGTCGTCGTACCTAACGGTGGCTCTGGGATAAGTAGTTTTTTTATGAAAATGAAAATAAAAATATAGTTTTTTATCCGTGACTATGTGTGCCTTCTTAGTACCTACCAAAAAAAAATATGAATAGTGATCATTATGATGGATTTTATTTTCTCACTTCTTTCATTATGATACCAATTATTCATGAAATACGTTTTTTGTTCCAGGCAAGTTCAAGCCAAGGGTTGTGCAAAAAAGTACGAAATTCCTGTATAGACCTACGAACTTTAAAATAATATTATCATTTGCCAGGCTTTTGCTATAAGTAGAGCTTGCGAAGTATCAAATTTGGGATTTTTTTTTTGGATGTTAACTTATGACAAAATAAAACATTTGCTTAGTAAGCATTTGCTTAATAAAATCTTGACGAAGTGAAACTTTGCAAAATAATAATTTGACCAAATAAATAAAATGAGAAATGTAACTTTGCTAAAGATTTGTTTGGGAAATGAAACTATTGCGATAAGTTATTTGGGAAGTCATATTTGGGAAACGTAATTTGCCAAATGGCAGTACACCCATTAATTCGTAGGAATGAGATATGCACAATATATTCTGACTTTTAATTAGATCACGAAAGTAGTATTTGTTGTGTAGAAACGTTCGGAACAATGATTAAGGCTTCAGGTGGATTTAGACCAAACGAGCGAATGCTCATTCTATCCTCTACGAAATTCGTTCGTTACACTAAACGTGATTCGTTCTAAACTCTACGAAATTCGTTCGTTACACTAAACTTTAAATGTGATTCATCGATATTAGACGTGTGCGCCGCGCCGGCGTCACGCCGCCGCCGACCTTTTTCGCCACGCCGCCGCCGCCGACTAATGGTCGGCGTAAAATCGGCGTGGCCTTGACTGAATAATAGGCTTATTTCTTATGGGTTAAATACTAAATACTAAGCTTCGTATTTGCTTTATGTATTTACATAATGCTCTTACACAGGAAAAAAAATATCAGCCTATAGAGTGTTATCACTCATTACACGTAGATACTTAGGCTCGACGACATTCAGCCTCCCGAACAAGCTGGTTTCGGTTTTCGCACAAGCAACGTCAGATTATACAGAAGACATAGATAGAGGTATAATTACTTGCCCCTCTGGTTAACGTTCGTGGCCTATGAAGCATTTGAATCGCTCAACACGTTTATGAATAAGGGGCTATCCCCTTATTCACGAACAAGTACTGTAGTACACTATTTCCAGCGGTACCAAGTTGACTTTTCCTCCTTGCGCCGATACCTCAATGCCGGGGGTCATGCATGATTATCAAGCCATCAGTTTCTCTTTTACGATCTTCCGCCAACGATCTTTGGCAGCGTGGACCGCTTCAGCGACCTGAATGTTGAGTGTGGTGTGGATCCGGTCTGTCCAGTGCATGGGGCTCGGTCTTTTCCTTTCAAACTTTCTCGAGACAATTAGTTTTTGCAGGTCTTCCATGTTTGTGGGCTATGTGTCCAAAGAACAAGTAACCAACAAACAGTAGAACAAGTAAGCCAAATAAACTACCGGTACTTATATTGTAGCATCCAGTTCGTCTCCAAGACCGGTATTTGAAACCCATACCATTGCAGCGAGAAGTACCCATACCATTGCAGTATGTCAAAACTGTTTTTAGTTGCTTTGGGAGATGTCTTCAAGATTTTGGTCTGGAAAGGGCTTTGCCATCAACATCAATAGTGAGTATTTAAGTATATCAGTTATACCACCCACGTTCGGTTTGCCGACTATAAAGTAAGTATGGCTGAAACCTTGGAGAACTTGAGCACTATACTCATCAGGCTTAAGATACAACAAAGACCATATCAAATATCTAGAATTTGTGATACAAACTCCAGTCAAGATCTAAGCTCAAAGTTGACGAATATGTGTACCGGGGAGGGGACAGTTGGGTGGATCTAACTTTGAGAAAAAGATCAATAGCTACTGATTTGCTTTTGGTAACTGTGATTACCAGCTGTCACTCTTATTTGACATAGGAATAAAGCTCAACCAACATTTCAAATCAAATGAGTGGACAGTAAAGTAGTGCCGGACAGCACAATATCTTCTCATTCAATATCCCGCGGTAAATTTCAAAACGAAATTCTTCAACCAAGTGTTACTTACGGCTCTAAAACGTGGTAGGTAACTATGGGCTTAGTAAAAAGATCACTCAATGATCTATTTAATTGATGGAAAGAGGAGTTCCTACAATATTGAAATAGGAATGTTGAGAGCCGTAGTATAACTGAAAGTACCAAACCAACGTAGCTCAAAAAATGTGTGACCTGAAGTGGCAGTGGGCTGGACATATTACCCGCAAAATTACCATTGGGGCAAGCGATATCTTAAAGGCAAGCATAAACTTGTCGACGCAGCGTAGGAAACCTCCCAATATGATGGACCGATGACCTGGGAAAGATAGGTGGAATCCATTGGATGTGGGCTGCTCACTGTTTACCCTTATGGCATGCTATCTATGATAGGGGATTTGGAGGCCTAATGTCCATCGGCAGATAATACGTATCATTATTATCATCATACAACAAAGATGAATAGAGTTAGTCCACGCGTTGTTGGAAATACATATTATGTTAAGGCTTATCCACTAAATAAAGTAGACATTGCCGTATAATTATTTTTTTTTAATGAGACCATACATTTGCATGGATATTATAAAAAAGAAGAGTTCTTTGCCTTTCTTCTAGGACGCTGTGGTTGGTATTTACATGAATTTCTTCTTGAACTTTCTTCTTTCTTTCATGAACTTTTATTTAAACTTCTGAATTTTAGCAGTGTTTCTTCTTATTTTACCATTTTGGGTCATTTAGTTTCTCAATGAGTCTTAACTAAATTACTATATCGATACTGTAACATCGATACTGTCGCACTTTTTTGGGAGTGAACTTTTGCATTAACCATCATCTCAATTTATTTTGATTTTGACGAGTTTTATGCGAATGCTTTTGGATATTGGATTGTTGTTGGAGAACAATCAACTTACGGTCCCATGGCTGTTAGAACTACATGAGACTATTGTGTAACAGTGGAGACTGATTTTACGATGACTACTTTATTTCGTGGACAAGCTTTAGAACATGATGGGAAGAGAAAACTGTTATCTATTGATCAGATTGTGGATAAGGTGGTCATTGGTGGTGTTGATTCAACATTTTATATTGTCTTTATCTCAATTATAACAATGAATACGATCGAATTCCGCTTTTATATTCATGTGACCTTGACGCCGATTTCACGCCGAAATCACGCCGCCGCCGCCGACTTTTCGGCAAACGCCGCCGCCGACCATTTTGACATCGGCGCACACGTCTAATCGATATTCGTTGATTTCGAAGTGGGGGATAAAATGAACATTCGCTCGTTTGGTCCAAATCCACCTTTCGGTTTTGTATATGGACGGATTTTCTAATGAAAAATGGCAAAAATTTATAAAGATACTGCATTATTATTCTCATGGGACCTGACCTACTACCGCGAAAATCGAAATTCGTAAATTTCGAGATTTTTCTCTGTCACTCAAACGAAGGCGTCATTAGAGTGAGAGAGACAAATCCTCGAAATAAACAAATTTAAACCACTAATTGGAGTTCGAGGCCAAAGAAACTACGACAGATGCGTTACTGTCAAATCTGCCAAAGTCTCTTATGTCATTGTCAAATAAAGTTTTCAGGTTGCGACAACCTTTTTGTCATTAATGTTTTTTATTTAAAATAATTCGTAATGAAAACATTACATACCACTGTAATGTTTGTACACCTTTTTGTTTAATATGGCTGTCACAACTAGGATTATCTTAAAAATACATAAATACCTAAAAACTTTTATTTTCTTTAAACTAACATTGATATGACAAAATTTTATCGTAAAGAACTTAAAATGATAAGAGCCTACGTTTCAAAGCCTATTTTAAAAAGAAGTTGAATTACCAGTGAACACAAACGACAGCGTGCCATATTTATTAAGATAGTATCGGTTAAATTACTAAGTGAGCCCCTGCCTTATCACGGGTTAAAATTATGGGAAAGAAATTTGGAAAAGTAAAATGAGAGTATTTTTTGTATTTTATTTTTTATTTGTCTTCTTTATCACTTATCCTCCTGAGTCCTGGGTAAAAATCGAGTGGCCTCCCATAAAAGCCAAGCAAGAGTCCTTTATAACCAGTCCATCAGTGTTGAGTCCTGAACTTACTGACGCTTATTTTAAGGATTAAAATGAGTTCGTCAGATTTTTGTTGGAACAAAGTTGGTTATATTCTCTAAGAGGTATATTTTAACCATTTTCTTTTACTAATTATTTGGGCGTCATAAAGGCCTCTCGGCTTTTATGTGACTAATATTAAATGTATGTACAATGTTTTTTTTTATCTGGCGAATACGTGTCATTTTGTACGAAATCAGGTGTATCTTTGAAATGAAAAAAACAAACATTTGATTTTACATTTTACATTTTTTCTTTGAAAAATAAAATTTTACGAATACGAAATGTGAACATAAAGCACGCTACAAAGTAATATTTTGGAATTTCCTAAACGTGTGCAGAAATAGGGTTTTAATTTATGTGTGGTTAAATTGTTGTACCAAATGTTATTAACACCTGAGGTGATACAAGCGCAATACCAACTTTGTTACTAATAATTGCGGATAATTAAATTTTATTTGAATATCTTATATTTACGTGAAAATAAGTAAATAATATCGTTTCTATAAATTAAAGAATTAAAATTACCAATAAATAAGATATCTCAACGCCTGTTCTTAGAAAATAAAGATTTACTAATGTAAGAACATTTTATTACTGTGGCAATATTTTCATACTTTCTTTGGCCTCGAACTCCAATTACTGGTATAGTTTTTCGCGTTAGGGCCGCTGTAGCCGTACAAGGAGTTGGCAAGTATCTTCATACGTAAAGGAGCTATCACGCTCGCACTGATGTGCTGAAGCCATTTGGAGCGAGCGTGATTTACTACTTTTACCTACTATGACGATGACGTATCGTATCGAGTAAACGTTCTTTGCCAACTCATTGTATGGCGCCACAACTCCGTTTCTGGTGTTATGTGATGGCGGACTTACGAGGTTTTATAAATGAGGATTTTATATTCGCGATTCTGTGGATCATATCATATCATATCATATCATATGTTCTCAGCCTATTTCAGTCCTCCTAAATGTATGGACGCATTAGGAGGTAATGAGGGAATAAAAAAAAATCAAAAATATTTTATTCGATAGCTTTAGAAGTCACAGCTTTAGAAGTTCGATAGTTTTAGAACAATATCTACACTGGTGCTTCTCTTTGTAAAGTCTATTCATCCTTAGTTGTCTAATCTAGTAAACAACTTTCTAACCTAAAAGTACACGTTTTCTGTTGTAAACTGCCAAATTTGCCTATGTATATCAAAATACCCGAGTCCGTATTTGTGCAGTCCGTGCGTAGTGATTAGTAAATTGCTTAATTTTTGATCAAGGAAAAAGTTTACAACAAAAAACGTCTACTTTTGGGTTAGAAAGTTGTTTACTAGATAAGACAAATAAGGATGAATGGGCCGTAAGTGTTAATACATTTGTGCTAAGAGAGCACCGCTCATCCAAGGAGTAATTAAGTAATACATTACAATGGTATGTTCTTAAGAATACAATATTTAAAGCAACAAAAGTATCAAGTTTAATACAGTAAACATTATACATTGCAATATAATTTTGATCCTAGACTATAGGGAATGACTCACCAAGCTAGGCAAGCGGGCTAGCGATAAATATAATAAAAACAATTAAACTCACGTGTATTTATTCAGTCACTTCGCGCGATATGTTTCGGAGAGCCTAGGTCTCCATTAATTCCATTATCAAGAACTGACTGAGCGTTGCTGGGTCTAGCAATCGTAGTAGTGTGTTCATTATGATACTGCTGCCCATGATCGATAGTGGAATACGAATCACGACCCTAAAATCACCCAGTATGAGTACAAAAGGGAAATTTTTTGGCCCATACTTTTAAGTATAAATATGGCAACAGTGCAGAAATAGTTCGAACAAAACAAATTGTATAATTCCACTGTTATCAGCAGTATACCTATCAATATTTACGGTGCCAGTTATCTAGTGTTGACTTGTATTCGAACAAGTATGATAACCACGATAACTTGCCCGTACAATATGATAGCGGTTTGTGACGTCATTCTGAAAGAAAAACAAGTCGTTTGTACTTGTGATTTTGAAAAACCATGTCAGTTCGTTTAATTCCTATGAAGATGTAAAACTCTACGAAATCAACGAATTTCGACGAATCATGTTTTGTGTAACGAACGAATTTCGTAGAGTGGGGGATAGAATGAGCGAATTCTCGTTTGGTCAAAATGCACCTTAATGTAATGCCATAAGAATATCGATACTGCTTCTCTTTCTTGCAGATAACTTTGTTTCAAAACTTGCAGCATTAACTTGCATGCTTAAACCCGCTCTTAGTCACTAGTGTCACTACAGACAGTGTTTACTCGTGTACTGAACACCATGATAAGCATATTGATTCCAGTATATCTTCGCATTCTTCATAACCATGTAATGCCCTCAGGTCAGCAATGTACAGTCATCTATCATCGTCAAACCATCTACTCACTATACACAAGTCCGTATTGCAATGGAGTAATCGCCTTTGACCCTCCACATGCGTAGATACTTTTGATGCTGGCTGTAAATTTTGATCTACGGCTCATGTATCTCCGTCAATAAAAAAGTGGCGCCACTTCGAGCGAGTGGGTGTGTCCAACGTGACGGCCTTTGTAAATTATAATCACCGCTGCATTGGCAACATTGTTGAACATTTCCATTGCTTGCATGAGTCCAGTTATCAGATCTGATGATTACTGGTCTTCAAAACTAGAAATGTGAAGTAACCATCGCACCGATCGTGACAGGGGTCCGTTTCTGAAATTCTCACCTCCTTTCATTTAAAGTTTTGTTTGTCCCTTTCGGTCGTATCAATATTTCCATAAGATGGAAAGGGAAGGGACAACAATACTTATTATGGGCTTGCTCGAGTTAGGACTAAGGGGCTCAGTCTATAACTCTTTGTAGTGGTTGAACTTCTTGTATGAACAAGGTTAGAGGTGTATCTGATGAGTATTTTCAATCTGCCGGACACCAGCTCTCGATTCAGCGTGTTGCCTCTCTGTTGCACTTGCGAATTCACACGTAAGTTTGACAAGGAGGCAATAAGTGGATCGTGGTTCGCAGTAGCTCTCCTGGTCAGCCTGATCTCTTTTTGCTCTGCCATGTGCTCTGCTGATCTAGTTTCTATGCGCCGTGTTTTTTGTCTCTGTAATTCAAGCGAAGGTTTCATCGACGTGACAGACATATGTTATGCTCGAAATTCACGATTTTCATAGTTCGTGGTTCGTTCGCCAAGCGGGTGTATTGACTCCTTTTGTAACTATTAACGCTTTTGTTTACGCCCATGGAGCGTGACCGTACCAACTATAGCAAACTCGTATCTCAACACGACACTTTTAATTACAACCTTATCTCGGTGTGTTAAGGTGTAATTTAAGTATAGGTTATTTAGATGAGAGATTGCGTACGGTAAAGTTTGGAATGTTGGTTGCTGGCGGGGAATTAGAAAATCGAGAGCGACAGGTGAACAGTTGTTCCGTTAGATTGATTGTACTCGTACATCTCTGATAGTGTCATCGATCATCGTAGATGCACCTATTTTGATGCCAATTCGTTGAATACAGCTTGATGTAGATTGAACTTACTCATGTGGGATAAATCGAATCTGCTATAGACAAAGTTGGCGAAACGCTGTAGAGTCACTATAGTCTGTGGCTGACACTGCACGCTGCATATACACGCACGTCATATTAACGGTAAGAAAGCAATGTTTTCTTTGGATATATTATGTCCATACTCGTAATGCATAAAACGCAGCGTTTGAAGGTGCGTTCAAACCAAAAGAGCATTCGCTGTTCTATCCCCCGTTCTACGAAATCAACCAATCACGTTTTGTGTAACGATCGAATTTCGTTAGGGTTTGGGGGGTTAGAATAGTGAATGCTCTTTTGGTTTGAACGCACCTTAAGAATCGGGCAAACGCACGTTTTGACAGTTCGACGTAAGCGGGGCGCGATGACAGTAATGATAATGAATTGCCAAGTACGGCTATGTCAAGTTTTAGGAGTAATCGTTCCTTGACAACTCATGGTACGGCTTCGGGAAGAAACGTGCCCGCACCGCTCTTAAAACGCGCGTGT
Organism: Thaumatotibia leucotreta; assembly: GCA_025490895.1. NCBI lineage: Eukaryota > Metazoa > Arthropoda > Insecta > Lepidoptera > Tortricidae > Thaumatotibia > Thaumatotibia leucotreta. The sequence goes on along the minus strand of JALPQI010001246.1, from coordinate 64,515 downwards.
TTGAGCTATTAATAGCTTTTCGAATTAAACATAGACCGTCAAGACCGTGGAATTGCTACCAGCAATTTTTGGACCTAACGCCTCCGCTACCAATTAAGCCATCGTTGTTCACCTGTATCATTTGTGACAGTCAAGATTTCTACTGTTTTTAAATTCAACATACGTGGGATATGGCATTATTTTGAGGGACAGTCAACGATTTTATTCCACTATCTGTACTAATTCTAGCCAATTTATCCTGTGAATATATTCAGTCAAACAATGCGGGTTTGCATTAGATCGCACAGCACCATCTCTTACTAACCGTTACATTTTTATTCAATCATAAACCTTAATCCTATAACGAGATGTGCTATTATCCGAAGCGCTTGTAACCGTTAAATCACATTTTTCAATGCGATCCTGAGCTCTGAGGTTATACTAATAAGAACTACTATTTCAGAGCCTTGCACGGGTCACGGGTCGTGGTCGAGAACTGAGATACTGTTGCTACGGTACTACTACTACTGCTTGGCATTAACTTTGACAATTGTTTTACACTTTTATGTTTGATCCAGTTATGTTAGACTATAATTTATTAAAATGTTATTCGGCATGAACCGACATACCTAAATATTATATATTATGGAGACTGGAGAGAGACACACAGACAGTAAACCGAAAGGAGCCAATTAGCCTGCAGGGCGATTTTTATTTGGGCGCACTTTCCCACAGAATGCATATAATCTATGAAAGATTATTAGGTTCAGCAATACATTTGCTGGAACACAGGACAATTTAGTCAATCATTAGATTACGTTAAAAACTACCATCAGCCGAAATGTTAATCCTACCTAGATCTAGTCCACAAAATGTGTATTTAGAATTTTGGTTTCTTGGTAACTACAGAGACATTTTGCGTAGGTAACACGCAGAGACGGTCAAAATCGTCGGTCAGAGTCAGAAAGTTGTCCGCCCATCTTTAATGCATACATACTTCGTATTTCGAAACTCGTTCAACTAACCAGCACATCACAGCTCCGAAAATATAGTTTGTTATTATGGGTTTTTTTTATAAATATATAATTAAACCCTTACTAATCCCACTATGTCCTCAAAGTTTTGAAGAGATTATACGACTCGACTTGATTAATATTCGAAGTGACATTGACGAAGCGGAGAACTTGGAGTCGTTCCAGAAACGAAATGTTGTGTGAGTACGATTTCCTAGACAGCGTCTTTGACCCTTATCTTATCAAGGCAGAGGAGCATATTAGCTGTCCTATTTTTCTCATGGCTTGAGAAAAGGACGGTGGTCATTTTAACTGGGGATTGTAAAATCAGCCCTAAACCCCGATCTCGAGTTTACCAACTTTTTTGGCACTACTTTTCGTTTAACCTCGTGTTAGTGGCCCTAGCCGATATTGTGCAAGTTGGGTTAAAAACTGATTATTAGATGTTCAATTTTCTTGGCCTTTGAAGAGAGTCTTTGTTGGCCGGAATTGCCACAGTTTCTTCAAAATTTGAAAGTAAAGTTAATTTCAACATTTGTGTCATTTGGAATTATGGTATGGACTACTTAGCTGTAGCAGCATCCTTGAAATTTGACATAACAACTTATCAGAACAAAAATAATGTGTTCAAGTCTTTATCTTAGATAAGTATCATTGCTATTTATACTGCATGAAGTCAACTTGGAAACAAGAAAAATATAATATGTAATCAACACAGTACAAGAAAGGAATCCTGTTTTATACCTGTCCCATTCTTTATCATGGTGACACGTGAGAATGACAACTGACAATGACAAGCGCGATCTTACTCATACGATTACGATATATCTTATTCTCAGGAAACAAACAACAAAACAATTATTATTGAATGCTGTTTCTGTAAATTAAATTAAAAATCGAATGAACTGGATGTGTCGGCGACAAGGCGACATTTCCCAAATGGAATTCGGTTGTGTAATGAGATGAGATACCTTCTAAAGAGTATACTCATATCCGAAGGAGTGTATTTGATTTACTTCGATATAGTGAAATTATACTTCACGCGGGTTACTCACGGTTTAAGTCGAAAAATGCTCGATATGTTTCGCTCCGTATATGAGGAGCTTCTTCAAGAGCCAGAGATAGCTGTGCGACGCATAGCAATCGGCAAGTCGAGCATTTATCGACTTAAAAACGTGAGCAACCCGCGTGAAATGTAATTTTAGTATGAATGAGGCTCACGAGAGTTTAGTGTTTAAAATACGATATAGTGGTCCAATTTATCAATCCTTAATTCTTAGAGCATGCAAGATCCTTGCCGTCATCTTTGAAAAAATACTTTCAATCCGACCACCTTGACCTTACATATTGTATGTAAATAACCTAATAATTCAAATACATAATTCGGTCTAGCATATCCTCTGATGACTAAGGTTACCGCCGAATGGGTCAATCAGCAAACCATTTTGATTAAATGCATAACCAAGTCTTGAGGAACTAGACGTCCGCCTCATTGTATTTATTCAGAATGCCTCATTTGCATTTCCTGTCACTGGAAATAGAAATGACGCGGCAGGGCCCACGGGTACGGAACGACAATGAAAGTTGAACTTTCTCAAGGTTACTTCAAGACAATGTTCGCTTTATTATAGACTATAAATAGGCTGGGTCCCGACCTGTAACCTATTATAAGTCTCTGCCTTATATGTAGACTTAGGTGATTAAGGCTTACGGTGAAACGGAAGTAAGTTTGCGTTCTTTGTCAAGCTCCATTATTTTACATTCAGCATTGGAAGTTTATTTCTCAAGGGACTAGTATAGGATCGTTTTCTTTTTCTTCTTCTTAGTCAAACGATTGGCCATTCAACCAAATGCGGTCGCAATCGTGACCACAAGTCTTGAACCGGTTTCATCAGCTGCATGATAATTGATAAGCGTAATTTATCCACAGATAAATTACGCTTACCAATTACGCTTGCCGTGAGGGTCACCAAGGTCACAACCTTGGTGACCCTCTATCCCTTTTGATAGACACCATCCATCCACTGATTGATCTCGTGACCATCGTAGCAGGGGGTACCATCGACATCTGACAAGGTAATACCCATTGTAAAAAGATCACGAATGTTCAGTTATGTCTGTTTGCACTATCACTTCTGCCGTAAGATTTTACAATCCTTTTTATTCCGCTATTCCAATACCTCTTATGAAGGAGACATTTTTACATTGACTAGGCGCTTACAAGCCAACATTTTTACTTGAAAACCTCATCCTCATTTAGGATGTGGTGGCATTATTCAAAAAAATGCACATAAATGTCACGTTCCGCTCCGCCTCACCTAGCTAGCGGAAAACGACCGTTATTATAAATTTTGCGAGAGTTTTGAACAGCTATCGTCGAATCTCTTAGTAGTTTCCCATTTCGTCAAATATCGAGATAAAACGAAAGAGAGTATTTTACTATTAAATCTTACACTAGCATTTAGCCGCTCGGCTACTACGCTCTCACAATCGATAGCAATTTACATATTTATGGGATCGAGTGATTAATCGGTTTCTTATTTATAAAGTGGGTAATAGTAGTGTAGTGTTTCATCATGGTTCGTGATTTGTCCTTTAATCGGATCGACACAATGATAATCAGTTGTTTTTCTTGAATTTTATTGCTCTTATTAGAGTTCCGTAAGTGTAATATAAGTAAGTAACGATTCATCAGCAACTTTTGTCATGGTAGAATGCTAACGCGATCCCATGGCACCTCCACTGCCGGTAAAGTGGGTTACGCCGCAGGGGTTTTTAGTGGGTATTCTCCTCTGTGAGTGAGTCCCACATACCACCTCCATATGGGCCATGGGCCACCTCTGAGTTCGGGGGTGGATACGTAGAAGCATTCCTGCGAAAACAAAAAAGTAACTATAAGCAGTTACCGTTGCCTACGTACGCCTGTAACTCCTGCTAGAGGTGCGCTATGATGCGCACTTCCGACCTTCACCTCTACAGTCGAAGGTTTTTCTCCGTAACTTTACCATAGAAGTTGATAGCCCTAAACCGAATCCATCGATGGCTATTGATCTGATATTAGGTAGAAAACTTTTTGCTTTTTTACTTAAAACAAATGAGTCTTATTCAGCCAATTGTTCAATGAGAATTTCACACCAAAATTCTATTCGTTAAACTTAAGTTTAAAGAACCCTCAGCCAGAAGCCATTCCCCATTTTTTTAGGCCCAACATTGTGCTAGACAGCCGTGTTTATTAGGCTATAATTAACCAACTATGGACGTTCACCCGTTTCTAGTTCTGTAGGTCAGTCAGTATGTTAATTTAATGATTAATAAATGACTTTCGGTCATAACAATCCTATTATTGTTTGATTTGACTGACGACCTCTGTAGACTAGTTGGTAGTGACCCTGCCTACGAAGCTGGCGGCCCTGTGAGTGAATCCTTGTAAGGGCATGGCAGCTATTTGTTTGATGAGCACGGATATTTGTTCCTAATCCTTAGGTGTGTTGTATGTTTTGTGTATCATCGTATCCATTAGTGTTACTATTTAGGTATGAGTTTTTTTGCGTATTCTTGACAGCATCATTTCCTAATATGATTGATTGTTACGTTTTGGATTTTTTTCTCGGAATAAATGTTCTCAGTCCTGTTGGAAATGCATGGGTCTGCATGTATACACGGTGGAATTTAATCGGTGAACAGGAACCCATTTTTCTAATTCAGTAATCGATGGCGGTCACGTTTATGTAGTACTTAAGTGGAACCAAGTTTTTTTTTAACATAAAATTTTTTTATGCGAAAGCGGAAAATATAGAAAAGTCGCAATTATAAGGCCAATAAAAGACTATTCACTAAAAAAACCGAAGATGATGGCCATGTAGGGCCATGATCAGTGTAGGTTTCTGTATTTATTCAAAAACGGTTTGCCCGATTATGTTCAAAATAAAAAATTTTATGCTAAAAAAAAAACTTGGTTCCACTTAAGTACTACATAAACGTGACCGCCATCGATTACTGAATTAGAAAAATGGGTTCCTGTTCACCGATTAAATTCCACCGTGTATATTGGCTTTTTCCCACTTTTAAATTTTGTTATTCCTTTAGGTAGGTATCTAATATAGCCCTTCTCAGTCTACTTCTAAAGTCTAAAGTTAGTCCTGCCAGGTCTTCGTTCAATAAGTTTTCTAAGAATGATGTCTGATCTGAAGGCTTAATGCGAGATTCGAAAAATAAAAATCTTCTTGAAGTCTATGTCACTCCAATGTTCTCAATCTTCTTCATTTCGTTGTGACTGATGCTTAAAAATTTACGATTTTCGATGTTCGGGCTAGGCCTATTAAGGCTTAATGCGAGATTAGAAAAATAAAAATCTTCTTGAAGTCTGTCACTCCAATGTTTTCAATCTTCTTCATTTCGTTGTGACTGATGCTTAAAAATTTACGATTTTCGATGTTCGGGCTAGGCCTATTCAGTTCGTAGTAACGATGCCAATCGCTAACGCTCAGTAGCGTATCGTAGTTTTCTCTCTGTGTCACTCTCATCAGTCATCTTATTAGTGCCTTTCCTTCGCGACTAAGCGTTAGTGATTAGCATCTTGGCTACGCCCCAGATAACTCCACCCACCCACTACCCAGATGGATTTCCAAATTATAAAAATGTACCTATGCCATTCTCAAAAAAAATTACACTTGGATCAAGTCTTCGATACTTATTGATAAAAATTTATAAGCTGGTCGAGTTAATGATGCTGAGCAAGATCCACCGCATTTCCCAAATGTTCCAAAATGTTTGCATGAGACGTTCCTTTTTTGTTACTAAAAATGTGCAGGAATCTGGTCCAAATATACAAATGCTGATAGATCACTATAACCCTTGGAATGCTGACTCTACCAGGCTACCAATTTTGTACAAACTTTTTGAGAAATGCTTACTTATTGAACTGACGGGTGTCCGGATTTATTTTGTACATGCTATGGTATCAACATTATCTTATCACCAAACAAAAAATTAAAAACCGACTTCATCCGTTTTCGCCAAGATCTCATCATCAGACCCCGTCTTGTTGTCAACGGGACCAACTATAACCCACCAAAAAATTGCCGAGTCACATATAAACTTGCATAAAATAGTTAACGCAACAAAGCGATTGCATCTCGCATTTCCTTCGCCACGTGGGAATTGACTTTGACCCCCATTCGTTATCTTCGTGCTTTATTAACATAGCGCTTTGTTTAGTGTCGGACCCGCGAATATGGCTCGACCTGACCCTATTGCCGTGTGATCCTATTGTTATCGAGAAAGAATGAGTCGAACGCTGAAGGAGCCATGTTAAGATTGTTAAGATCTTTGATTATAATATGTACGTACTATTTGCAGTGTACAGACGCCATCAGATGTATCGTAGCGTCCGGAGCGTTCAAAATATCTGAACAGGCCTTTATCGCCATAACCCACGCTACGATATATCTGATGGCGACTGTACTACAGTATCAACTTTTACTGTCAAAGTCTCTTCTGAGCGTTCGACTCGGTTGGAATAACACCTTGATACTACGAATACAAATGTTGTGAATAGTGTGAATTATCTGATACGGACTATTTTGGATAGTGATGGAGTGGGCAAAATTGGCAGTTGCGCAGATCCTCCTACGATGCCTGCAGCCATATTAGCGCACTCGTCGTCTTTTTTTAGTGCTAATATAAGTTTTATAATATAATCGACTCCCATTTCGTTTGTGAAAATACTATCTGATCAGCAATCTTATCCTGTATTACTTACCGGAAAACTCATAAATTTGGCACTGATAATGACGACACCTTCACCTTATCTATGTGTTGTTTGATTTATAAATTATTGTATTTAGTGCAACTCTTTGGCACCATTCGTGAATGTTATTGCGTATGCCACGAATATCATCCAGTTCACTGTGTTGGCGTCAGTACCAAACATCTACCGATTTTACATCAGTTTCATCTTGTTTATAGAAAATCTCCAATGGCCAGAAATTCGCGCCTTACTTTGCAGGACTATAAAATCCTGCATACCGTTTTTATTACATAGAAAGTATCAGAATCGCTGACGCGATACCTTTCCATTTCTACGAAGCCGTAGGACTAGTTGTATGGAGGCGTCAGGCTCAAACCCATACATCAACTATTGTCTTCAACTTTCTCCGTGGACGCACACAATACTATGAGGTGAAATCGGTACAATTGCTTTGCCGAACTGATACGGATGACCTCGTATTGGGTGATTCACGAGGTCGAATTTCTTCGTTAAGTATGATTAATACTCTAATACGCTTCGGGCGGGCGGCGCGTTCTTACAAAATGTCGCGGGGAAAATATCAGCGAAGGCTCACAATAAAATTTTCTAATCACAAAGGCTTTACATGTTTATACTAATTCTGAAAGCTTGGTAATGTATTTTGTTATTACTGGAAGCTGCTATAGTTAGTTCCTCCTCCTATTATTAAAATAGGAGGAGGAACATATCGGCCCAGCCATTTTTGAACACACACACACACGTACCACGTACACTGACCATAGCCCGACATGCTCTTTGTGCGTTTTTTTTAAAGCGGAGTACACAGTACGGTCTCTTTTATTTTGCAGCCAACTGTAAAACATTAGACTTGTCGATTACATGAATATGAGCCAGAGTACCGGTGATTTGTATTATCAGTCTGACAGCACTAACGTAACTTGGACAATACCATTCTCTTATGTCAGCTGTGTGACAAACCTGCAGTGAAACCTCAGCGAAAGTGTTTACGCAATGCACCCGATGCTAATCATTGAATCGGTGCAAATTGTACCTTCATGTCATTGTTGCCCTGCAATACGGTGCAATTTCCTTTGGCAGGACCTTTACAATTATGCATTACTTCAGTGTCAAGCACGCCCGTATTTAACTAATTTGATAGGACAAGCTCCAACCGAAATTGTGTTTTCAAACTTACTCGTAATTCATCATTTTATAGTGTTCTAAGTCAGACACGCTCGCAAATTACTTCGCTCTATTGCATGCATAAATTTGTGTGTCAACTCATTAATAACCGATCTACCTTTGCAATTTGCATCAATTTACCTCGCGAATTGATTTCTTTCGTCACGAAAGTTTTTTCCTCGAAAGCGGTTAGCAGATCAAGTTTATGAGATTGCATTTTTTTATACTGCGTCGGTCGTAAAGAAGCAGCCCGCAGACTATAAGCGCCTGCAACTCGAAGGGATTCTGAACCTTTCAAAACTTAGAACTCCTGTTTTGAAAAACCTTATTTGGTTTTCCTTGAGGAAGACTACGCCAGGGAATCCTCAGGAGGTATTTGCTTGCTTTTGAGGTATTAAAATACTCCTTTATCGGTGACGATGCTGAAATATCTGATTGTGATCGATGAGAATTTCTAACAAAAAAGAATTCAATGTCCCTGTTATTATAACAAATCCTAATTTAGATTATAATAGAAATAAAATACATGTTTGTTTATTGCAAACACCTTTTAATCGGCACTATATTAGCAGCAGCTAAATAAAGGAACATAACCTAACACAAAAAACATTGGCGCCGCTGTAGTTGCTGCAATCGGATGCCACTCACCATAATGCTCTGACAAATATGCCCCATTGGTCTTCTGCGAAGACTGTAAGGCCCGATGGAAGAAAACAGACACCAGACACAGACAGAACAACTAGTATGTATTTCCATCGCAATCCTCGTCAAAGTAACGAGACAGTGACGTGATCGTAAATCATCACCGATTTCCTGTCGTTACGCAACCGTCTCGGCGTCGTGTCGGACGCGCACCGCTAGAGAGCGCGCGAAAGTCGGCCACCTAACTGGGCTATTGGGTGACTTGTACGCACGTCCAGTTAGGACCGAAAATCGACCCTCGTACATCAATCGATTCATATCAGCCTTTATTGCTTCAATTAGTCACAAAAGATTGAGATATTTGAGATAAACGGTAGTTTGTAAGCCCCCGACTATGCGTCATCAGCACAAAGGAGGCGAGCAAAGTATTATCAAACCGCGATCAGAAGTAAATTTAAAAGTACTGTTGACACAACAGTGTATATTGTGTATAAGTCAATCTAGGATACAATTACTCATAGTTATATTCATATATTAATTGTTTGAGTCCAGAGACTTACAGACAATAGATTAATTAATCACTCAATACATGTATAAACAACTCCTTTCTTGATAAATATTGTGTCATTTGTTGTATCAACAGTACTTTCTTTACTTCTGATCGCGGTTTGATAATACCAACCTACTCGATTAACAAGAACAGCCTGACCTCGATATTCGAAACAACTATGTGTAGTTGGGAATGACCTAATATCCTGGATTTCTTAGGCCTATGTGCACAATGTAGGGTCAACCAACTAACTATCCCGGAATTCGCGAGGTTATTTATTAATTGGTTCAGTCTATACATTTTTGACACTTCTAATCTAACGGGTTAACCTCGGGTTAGCGACCCAATCCAAGACTTTACAAGTGGGTGGTAGTCGCCTGCGCATGGAATGATTTGATGTCATTAAACAGAATCATTGTATGCGCTCTCTTCAATACCTCTGTTAAAAACATATTCTACTTCTTTCTGAACCCATACGTATCAAACTAAAAAATAATCTAATCAATGTGCTAACCTAATAAGATCTGTTTAAAATTTAGCGAGATATTTATGTGAAAATCGTTTTCCTAAACGCTTTAGGTAAGCCTAGTTAGGCACTGCCACGGTGGTCTAAGTTGGAAGACGATCAGTTGTAATCGAGAAATGATGGTATTCGTAAACACAAGTTTACGAATAACACTTGTGAGGTATATTGATTTTGAAGCAAGACGCAGCGTAGGAAGGTCCCCCGACTAGGTGGACCAATGTACTGGTTAAGGCCGCTGTAAACCGTTGGTTGAAGGTAGCGAGTGGCCGTTCGTAGTGCAGGTTCACTATTGGGATGCATACTAACGAATGTAATAATATAGTTACGCATAATGTCTTCTAGCCGAAATATTGACAAGGCTAATCATATTTATGCATATTTTTTTACGCATAATATTTAAAAGCATACACATTAAAGGCATACCCGTCATAATAACTAATATCCCACAGTATAAATACAAAATTGCATAATAATTATTACGCATCATTTCACGATGCATACAAATAGTTAATTCTAAAATTAGACTACCAACAGGCATGATTGACATGCTATTACAGTTAGCTGCCTTTCGTTTACGATTGACGATTGGCAACTTGTCTAAGCATCCAGGCGTTCTACTGTATACGGAGAATGACTGTAGATCCATATTTAGTTTCATGAATAAAAGTGACGGTGACAAAAAAAAATGTACGCGATTAAGGAAAACCGATTGTTTCAACATGGCAAATCAAGTGTGTATAATCTACTTATATAATAAGTATATGGGAACAATAGTGAAGTCGACGGGGGTCTGCGACGCAGACCCCCTATTCTGCGTAGTTTAGGCGCTTCGCGCCTGGACAACACACTAACCTAACCTAACCTAATTTATCTGTAGATATTAGATAGTAACGCATTTTAATATTTTAGTTTCAAGAGACCCGCAACAGAATAAAAGAACATTCTAAAATATGTAAAATACTCAATAACTAAAATTATGGTTTCCGAAATATGTATGGCTAGTAACCATTAGTCCAAACAGTAATATGCGTAAAATACATTAGGCAAATATAAATTAGTCCAAGTTAAATTATTACAAAACTTTAATATGCGAACAAAGTAGTATGCCGAAATAATTACTATGCGACAGTACATTTATGCTAATACAAATTATGCGAAGAAAAGTATGCCAAAATAGAATAGCCTAAAAAAGATTATGCGACCAGAAGGTATACCCGTAGTGCATATTCTTGGGGGAGTCATTTGTCCAGCATTCCGGCTGTCCGGCAGTCTTCCGGCTGAAATTATGAAGATAACGAGGGATTTCTTATGTCAGACGATGAAACATTGCGCATTGCAGCTCGATTCAAGCTTAAACGATTCAAAAGCGCTCGTTCCTGGGCCTAACTAATTGAATAAAGAATATGACTTTGAATCCTATTTTTTTTAATTGCCGAGAAAATATTGCATTAATGTAAAATAACTTAATTATACAGGATGAGGGAGCCACTCATAAAACGTGGTGGAAATTATAGAGTGCCCCACGGCAAAGCGTGACACACTAAATATACGTAGTTAGTGTGTCACGCTTTAATAGGTGGTCATCAAATTGCCAACTGTTGGTACGCGGAAGGCAGTGTATAAGTAGTTAGATAGCTGTATTTATGTTCGTTATACTTTTCATTATATTTTCTTCTATGAAGTCTTTAGAAGCCAAACCTAGGTTAATAAAGAATTGGTACAGATTATTTTCTTCGTTTGACTACAATCTACATATTACTTGTAACTCGATGTTTTTTCTGATAAGTTCTTTGCAACAAAGCATTGATAAACATTAATGTTTTATTCCACGTGTCATCTGTAATACAAGCTCTTAGTACGAGCCGGCTCAGTTTTTAAACAGAACTCTGAATATGTTCGAATGTTGTATTGTCTATTTGTTTCGAATAAGTGAAAAAGTACGCACTTATCATTTCGAAATATAGATTTAACAGTAGATATTTTGTTGTTTTTGTATTCCTTTGACTGAGAAACCGCTTTTACTTTTATTGTTATGGGTGGTCTCCTTAAGATACTGTTGTACAACATGATCAGTATATGAATTTCATCGCGGTTCTGTCTGATCGCGGATTGCCTAAACGTTGCGTCTAAGTATGCCGCGACCTGAACTGGTTCACTAATGTTGCTGTTTGGATTCGGATCGCCACTTTTTTAATGTTCGTTCTTTTACCGACATTCACTGTTACCGGGCTTGTCCGCCCATTCCAGATTTCTTCGGTATCTAGCAAAAAGGACCTTATTGTCGACAGCGCTTACGTCACGCAACATTGATAACGACAGTGTACCGTCGACAATAAGGTCCCTTTTGATAGATAACATCATTTCCTGCCTGTCTCGGAAGTATTTAGATCCTCTTAATGCGCTGGACTGATGACCGACGTAGCACTAAAGAGGTATGTGCAAATATTGACAAAGTAGTGTTATTTCATTTTACTAACACTTATAGGTACGATTAATAGATTCCAACGACGTCCAATTCCGATGTCACCTAGAGGGAAAAGCTACGCTGGCATCCAAAAAGCTCGGTGTGCTCAATAAAGCGAGGGGATACTTTACTCCGGGGCAAAGACTTCTGTTATATAAGTCGCAAGTCAGACCCCATATGGAGTATTGCTGTCACCTCTGGGTAGGAGCACCTGTATACCAGCTTGCACCCTTTGACTCGGTTCAGAGACGAGCTGTCCGAATAGTCGACGATCCCAGACTCACAGGCGGTATTGAACCCTTAAGTCTAAGGAGAGACTTCGCCTCCTTATGTGTGTTCTATCGTCTGTACAATGGGTTGTGCTCTGAAGAACTGTTCGACATGATGCCAACGTCCACTTTTCATCATCGCACCGCTCGCCACCGACTGGGCGCTCATCCTCACACCTTGCAACCTAAATGGTCGCGCACCGTGCGGTTTCAGAGGAACTTCCTCCCGCGGACGGTCCGTCTGTGGAATGAGCTCCCTGCCGAGGTTTTCCCGTTGGACTACAGTATGGGGTTCTTCAAAAGAGGAGTGTACACGTTCTTATTGGGTCGGCAACGCGCATGTGACATCCCTGGGGTTGCGTGCGCCCATAGGCTACGGTGACTGCTTTCCATCAGGCGGGCCGTATGCTTGTTTGCCACCGACGTGGTATTAAAAAAAAAAACAATTTTAAAGTTGTTCATATTTGAATTTGTTGCTGTACTCGTACTCGTACCATCACCTAGCTGACCTTTCAAACACTTTTTTTCACACTGTAATAAGGGTCATGAACTCATTTTACTGTGTTGGCGTTTGTACACCCACCTGCTATAATATTTGTATGTTCTTGACTCATTGAGTCATCTGATAAAAAAGACGCTGTTAAATTCTGGCTCGTCTCTGTTTGCGGAACCGTAATGAAATGTTTGTTCACGAGCAGCCTTTAAAATGGCATAATAATAATGTTGTGTTAAGGTCTATCGTCAGTGTCTAGCTCAAATGGCCAAAACGGAAGACCAGCGCTGGCTCTGCTGGAAAAATGCTGAGTTTTGGCCATTTCGAGACAAAATTTCGTATTTACTGTTTTGTTTTGTTTGTACTGTGTTCTTGTCTCGAATAAACGTTTTTCTTTCTTTCTTTCTTCTTTAATCACAAACAGTCTTTTGGTCATACGACCCGAATTTTGAACCATTGATTTAAGTACCAAGATTAACATCAAAATCCTAAAAGATCCCGGACTCCCCGATGAATCGTTCATTACGCTGGAATGCAACGGTTATATTTTAACATACTTTTAACTGTTACGTCTCAATTATTATCATTATTGTCTTAGTTACTCAGCCGTCGACGAATCCGGGTCGTCATAATTGCATATGATGGACAAACATCCGTCAGATATTAACAACCAATCTTGATTAAGTACTGGCTTGGTATGTTATATCGTCACAAAGTTCACACTACTAATTCGCTGCAGACAGACCAGTGTAAGCAAGTATAATATAATCTTTAGGTATCACATTTATTTGGAGCTGATTCGAAAATTTTACATTAACTTGTAACTGTTGTGATTTTGATTAAAAATAATAGGAATATACATAAAGTTGAGAATACCCGACGTCTGTAAGCCCCGTGCCCCACCTCGTCAGTTAAAGGTTATCTAATTCCGGCGTAGGTCTTTATTATTAAGGACCAAAGTGGTCAAATCAATCAAATCTTTTTGAGATACTTGGAGGCGACGTTTGGAGTGTTTGATTTTACTATTGTGATCAGCATACATAAATGTAGGTACGGTATCATTTATTGCGATCATGCATGAGTTCTTAGGATATTAGATAGAATACTCTTAGGATATTGTTCCTCTGCTAAATATTTTTCATGAGTGTCGTTATATTATTATTAGTTTCGTCATGATAATTTTTGTTTTTAAAATCGGACTTATTGTCTTGAGATCCTTGGTTTCTGGAGGCGGTAAAGGTCTTTTTTTTTCTCATGTCAATGGAAAACTTTCCTAATATTTTCCGTAACAGGGATTCTCAAACCAAATTCCTAGTCGATAATAATGACTAATGACTTAGTTAGTCTCGTATTAGACAAAAAGGGCATTTAAATACTGTTGTGCTCCGTTCTAATAGGAATGTTTTCATACAATTTTTTGATTCAACAAAACCAGGGGTCAAATTATAATTGGGATTAACATACAATCAAGTACGGAATGGTTTACGAATAGAGGTCGTAATTGGTCAATCTGTTGTATAACGCGGTTCTTTGTATTTACATGTGGTGCCCTGCATTCAAGCATCTGCTGTTTTGATTGAACTGGTTTACTTTACTGTAATTAGGGTTATTGTATGTTTTGCAAGCACGATTGCCATGATATATATATATATATATACATACCATAGTCCTAGTCTTATGATTTAAAAGATTTATTTTATGTTAGGCAAGGCTAGGCAAACGCAGCGTAGGACGTCCACCCACAAGATGGACGGACGACCTTATGAAGGTCGCCGGGACACGCTGGATGCAGGTCGCATCTAACCGGTACATGTGGAGGTCCAGAGGGGAGGCCTATGTTCAGCAGTGGACGTCTTATGGCTGAGATGATGATGATAATGATGATTACTTTCTAAATAAATAGTAATTTGTACCTATCAAAAATTATTTGCAATAGCTAAACTTCCAAATACTGAGACCATTGTAAACGATGCCCGATTTTTAAACTACTTTTATCTCAGAGATTTCCTTTTCACATCAATTCTATTTCTATTTTTTCTACCACGATGAATATGAAACACGGAATCATAATCATTCTACCACATCAGGAAATATGCAATTAGTAATTAGCAATTTTTTTATTCGAAAACAAAGTTCGAATGATAAATTTTCAGATTACGTTTATCTATTTTATCTGTTTCTAGAAGTACGTGTTGTTAATTCGTTAACTGTGTCGCCAAATACAAGAATAAAGAAATGGCATGTCTCTTAGAAAGGAAATGCACTTATTGATGAATCGATGATCTCTCCATTGTAGGTGGCGTGCGTTGAACAATCACATTGATTGCGATGAAGCGATGATATATCCCGAGTAGGGCTGCCAACCAAAGATCATAGATATGCGGTACATTCGCGAATAAATTGTGGGACTTGGCTATAAAATGCGGGACATATAGGTTCAATTTAGATGCACCTAATGCACCCAACGCAATCATCCATATTTTGGCAGTATACACGTTCAGTGCACGGTGCTCGCATGCTATAGTCGCGGACGTCGCGGTACATTCAAATTAATATGACGCAATCTTAAATTGCTCTCATTTACGTATTCATATTATTATTTTAGTATTCCCTGAAAAGCGGGACAATCGGCGTCCCGCGCGACCTTTTTGCGGGACGCATACTTTAGGGCCCCAGAAACGGGACGTCCCGCATATAGCGGGACAGTTGGTAGCCCTAATCCCGAGTCACGACTGAGCTGTATAGGAAGTAGTGAAATGCATTGGTGAAATCGTCGCACGATGCACGTGGTACGCCTTGTTTTAAATTCAATAAATCAAATGATTCGTTATTCAAGTAGGTCTAGTAACAAGCACTTTTAAATCGTCATACTCATATAAAAAACTAAAATAATTCCAGTTCTAACCTTACACCACTAAACTGAGAAGAACAGGTAAGAAACTCGACTTCCTTATTTATTTAATATACAAGTATTACTAGTATTGAGGTCGTTTTATTGTTGGATTTTGAAGAATATATAGTAAAACTGCTTAGACTTTATAAAAGCTGATCGATTTTGTCGCATGAATCAATGTAACTTAATTTTACGGTATTATTAACTACCAAATATGTATTGTGTGGATAACTATGTATGTTCTAGTATATAATATATAACTATACCCCCTTATTCATAAACGTTTGTTAACTTAACAAGCCGCCAATAATTGTTTGTCCCTTTTGCTCTTACGGGCACATTGTTAAGACCGAATGGGACAAACAATTATTAGCTGCTTGTTAAGTTAACAAACGATTATGAATAAGGGGGATAATATGTAGGAGTATTAATATTGATTAATCTTTTATGATTATAATGTGTTCACTGTTCAATTCACTTATATCAACATTGGTGAGTCCTATCAGTAGTACTTTTATCTGTTCTCTCACATTTCCTGATCATATTATATTTTATAGTAAGCTGTTTATGATTATTTCAAGGGAGTTCTTCTACGTCGATCAAAGTTTGTACCATTTCATAAATTCATACACCATTGAGCACCTTATGCCAATGGATTTCGGTGAAAAATAGTGTACATGTTTATGAATTATCCTGTGCGTGTGTATACTGAATATTATTTTACATAAGCGCACGTTTCCGAAGAACTTGTTTGGATTCCCCGTTTACCGGGCAGCCAACCGCGGCCTAATATAGTTAGGTATATTTAGAACTAAAATAAACATTACGTGACATGAGACATGACTGTAGTGTTAGTTTTGATAGTTGGAGCCCGAAAATCGTTGAAAGTAATCATTATTATGAATGTTTACAATAGTATTTCCAGATTGTTATCAATAAATAGGACTGGAAAGCTGTACTTGTTACTTGTAATGGTATAGCAAACGTCAACGCACGATATTCGATTTTCGTGTTGTGACCCTGAAACAAATCATATGTATTGTGAAATAATTAGGGTCATCACCCTAATTATCACTCATTTTTTTACATATACTGTAATGGAAACTATGTACAGACTGACAAGAATGGTGGTAATTAGCTACCACACGGATCACCGCATTTTTTTTTTACACTCTGTGTCCAGGTAATATACTTAATTTACATAGAAGATTTTGTCGTATTGCATTATTTTAAACGACGTTAACACTAACAGTTGACTGACAGACAGACAATAAAATCAATGACCAGGCACTGTGAGATAAATGTTCCCTTTATCCATCTTTTCTCATGCTCCTTCATTGGGAAAAGGATATGGTATATTTTAACTAAATTTTATCTTTTAACTGGAAACTGAAAAATCAGTACAGCAGTCAAGATAATCGCTCAATGTACCTACCTCTGATACTTCACTTCGCATAGTTTCAATCTCAGATTTTATCATACCTCTGCTTACTCGTAATCTGTCTTAAATCCAATTATAGCGCCTGGCAAAATAAGTATAGCTAAGTTACCTTACGATTAAAGTTAAGTTCGCTTCATAAGGAGCTCTTTAACTTCATAATTACCGTTAATATTAATGAAGGTAATGTTTACTACTAAATAATTAGTGATTAATGGATTTAAAATGTGAGACCCCATTAGTAATGAGATGCTTGTTAATTTAATCAAAGCAACTCATTGCTTATTAATGAGTTCATCATTATGTTCAATGCTAAGGATTTTTTTACTTGATGAGGTAATCTTTTTTTAGATTCCTTCAATCTACACTTTCTCTTTATGCCGTTTTCCTGCCATGGCTTTAATATCTACATAATGTTAGAATTCTTTTAGCTGAAACGATCCCAATGCACAACATAAACACTATCGTCGTAATTTTATTTGTTCGATTGATTACCTTGTAGATAATGCTGGTTAATTTGTATACAAACAAGTTAAAGTGTAGAATAACGTAATTAAAAAACAGATCAGCGGCCCTACCGCGAACTACGATATCCGCAAATTTCGGCAATTTTTCTCTGTCACTCTAATGACGCCTTCGTTGGAGTGACTGAGACAAATCTAAAATGAAATTTACGAACTTCGGTGTTCGCAGTAGCAGGCCAGATCTAGGCTGCAATTTTTAAACATGCGTGCACAAAAGGATAAGAGTTGTTATTAGGTTACAATTTATAGCTAGATATATGTCTTTAGTAATCTTATATGAATAAAAAAAAACCTAATGAGACTAGGTTTGGTAACTACCAAATCGTTCAAAATTTTTCTTGTGCCACGTAAACATTAAACGACACACCAAAAACAAACCAAATCGATTGTGCACAAACAGCATTCGCTACACGAAAGGCAAAAAGCTTCATTACGTAAGCAGCTTTCTTGTGTAACCAGTGAAAGAGCCTTCCCACCACCGCACCACTGCATGTTGCAACGGCCGCCAGTTCAAGCCGCGCCGCGCGCCGCAACAGCTGCCCACTGCAGTGTATTGTGTTCTATGACTGTGCGGTATGATTGTGTTGGTTTTCATTGTGTTCTGTTCTTCATATTAAGAGCTCCTTGTATAGGTAAAGTGTACAAGCGATCAAGGTATTCGGCCTCCATGGTGGACAGCGCTACCTTCGATACAAACTGGAAAAGTTTGTAACATCTTGGCAGTTTTTGGAGTTAATGACCGTGACCGAAATAATCCGGCCTTGGGGTTGACTGCATTTGTTTATTATCAAACATGTGTTATGTAGAATTACGTCGGTAAATAGGGAAAGCACCGTAATTCAATTGCATAAGGGCGATAGACGGCTGCCTCGAACAATAGGCGTAATGCAATTATAGTAATAATACTTATTTTGTAATGGTCGACCGCAATGCAGCGCGTATTTGCGAAAGATGCACATTTCTGGAAATTCGAGATATGCTAATAACTTGTTATAAAATGATTAACAAGATTAATATCGTTAAAATAGACTTATTCCTTAGTAAGTTTAAAATCTACGCATACCTACTTACCTACGAATGTTTAATAGTTCGTCATTCCATAAAAGTGAATATCACTTTAAACACAATTCGTATACTCTTACTTAATTTGATTTCTATGAAGGACAGGGAACGTGTGAACTTATTAAGAAAATACCTTAAAAGCGTACAAAACATGATAATTAATAATGTTTGATTGATGTTATGCATGTTAAATTGTTAACATGCAGCGTTACGAACCAGCAAAATTTTAGTGAAATCCCTTCTATTTTAGTAAAATTTTGTTAAATGATTAATCTGGTCTCTTACTTATTTTCAATCAATACGATGGTTCGATCAACATAGATTTGTGTCCGGATATTGACATTTTCAAGTCACGACAATCCGGAATCTTAAACGAACGTGTAAATATCCTCAATGATCGCCATTGGACCCTACAACCATCACACATCCAACCCAAACAAAACTAAAGGCAGTATCATAGTCTGTGTCCAGTACGTCTTACGTCCTTTTTCCATTGAGCAACGTTCTGTTGACATGGTTTATTTACGATGTGTGCCGGCACCGGTGGACCCGATGGCTGACGGTCAGCAATGTCAGCATGTGACGCAATAAATTCCCCAATTCAAAAACAACATAAGTTACCAAACAACCAATACTTACATAAACCGTTCTTAAATCAGTCGGTCGATTCCATAAAATAATCATTTCGTAGGCTCTTTGACATTTTGCGATAGATTTAATTTTAATGCCATCAGTCATTAGTAGTGGTTAGATGCGGATGTCAACATAGTGATTTAGGTTTTGGTCGCGTAATCCGCGTAATTTCCACGAAGGTATTTTCCGTTTTGAACATGATTAGTGTGTTATTTTATTACAATCCTCTCTCGAAGTGGTCTCAACTTTCTTATAATATGCAACGCACTGTCCACGGTCTGTTTTCGTATGAATTAATGTTAGTTACAAAGATTAAATTTCTTTCATTTCAACTACTACGATAGGTACGTACCTACCTATTACATAGATTGTTTTTATCATGTGACTTGTGATAAAAAGGAAGACATCCTTAATTGCGGTCAAGTACAGATATATGTATCAAAAGAATCCTCTAATAAATATGTTACAACGTTTTTATTACACAGAATTAAAGTGCACTTGGACATATTTTCGTACATTTTTATATACGCCTTATTTTGCCTTTGACTGTACAACAAACACGTATTTGTTTATGGTGTTCATTTAATATTTTGATAATTTCAAGAATGCGACTATTGCAATATTGGAAAAGTTGTATGAACTTTAATATAATAATGATTCTTCTATTCATATTCTAGTATATTCACACAGAACAAGCCTTTTTTTTGTTGACAGAGTGAGAAAATGCGTTACGCATTCCTCCCGGCTTGGGGAGCCATTTGGGGGGATATTTGAGACTCCCTCCAGCCTTAGCGATAGGGCTGGAGGTATACCCATACCCACTAAAACCACTCCGGCGTTAACATCGCATGCCAGTTATGAGTAGGGTTGCCAACCAAAAATCACACATATGCGGGATATTCGCGAAGTAATTGCGGGATTTGGCTGTAAAATGCGGGACGGGAATGACATTAACATTAAAAAATAATGCTTTATTTCAGATCGGTTAAATTTAGATGCACAGTTATACACGTTCAGTACACGGTGCTCGCAGGCTATAGTCGCCGTCGTCGCGGTACATTCAAATTAACATGTTGCAATCTTAAATGCTTTCATTTACGTATTCATATTATTATTTTAGTATTTTCAGTTTAGTATCCCTGAAAAGCGGGACAACTGGCGTCCCGCGTGAACCCTTTGCGGGACCCATACTTTAGGGTCCCTGAAACGGGACGTCCCGCATAATAGCGGGACAGTTGGCAGCCCTAGTTATGAGTGAGCTACGGGATGCCTAAGATTCGACCGCAGCTCTCTCTGGCAGGCCTGGCTTGTGTTATGCCAAGATACCCACGCCGATGTAGAGATTTCCTTTGATTTAAGACTTAAATTAGTTTAATTGTTTAATAATCTATTTAATACCAAGCATCCTCATATAAACGGTTAAATAAGTTGGCTAGCGCGTCCTTCGCCGGGAATACCGGTGTCTATCGCAATGCATCCAGTCGCGGCCTCGGCTGTTTACCCAGTACCGGTCGTATCTCATCGACGCAGTTTCTTGTGCGTTACTTCTAGTACAGGTTTTGTAATGGCATCAAAGTCAGTTCTTGCTTCTACCCAGCACCATGGTACTGATTTTTTTTTGTTTTTTACAGTCTTTTGTTGCAGTCGACTTTAATTTGTGTCATCATCATTAATTTATGAGTCAAACTCTTGTCGGCGTAACTGATGAATGTAGCTGTCTCTATCTAACTCTGTCTAAAGCCGCCTCCTTGACTTCCTTGTACGACACAGCGTCTACTTTCTCTTTTATTTGTTTCATGTAACTTCTTCTAGGTCTCCCTCTTCCTCGCTTTCCTTCAATCCTTCCTTCTATTATGTTTTTTATCAAAGCGTCATGTCGTATAAGGTGGCCAAACATTTTCCCTCTTCTATTTTCTATTGTCTTTAACAAACTCTTTTTTTCATTCACTCTTTTAAGCACTTCTTCATTTGTGATTTTTTCTGTCCAACTTATCTTCTCCATTTGTGTATCTATGATTATTTTGATTTTTTGTATTGTTTCTATTATTGTTTAGGTATATTAACATATATTGCTCTCAGTTATTGTTTTACCCGAAAGTTGTCTGGTAAAGATGATCCATAAAATTCAGCTCTCTTATTAATGTTATACGTTGTTTATTTTTGTTATGTAAAGATTGTGAACTATAGTTGCAGATTTCTAAGAATGAACTTACAGTAAGTTATAGATTAAACCATATTAATAATTATGAGGGTAAGGCTAACCGTTTTTCCGATAGTCTTAACGTCATATACATATAGTATAAGGCTTATTTCTAAACTGTCAAAAGTAAATAAATTAATTGGCAACTGAAAATAATGTAAATGTCAGTTCGAGAAATCGCATTGGACGATCAATGTCACGATATTAACAAAAGAGCAAAAATGTTCAATACATCAAGGAGCAGCACTTGAACTTTTCTTATTACATTCAATAAAAATAATGACGTCGCCTCACGAGTTGTTCGGCTGTCTTGTATCTCGAGAAACGTGACTGAAATCATGCGCGACCTCTTTCAATTGATCAATTCAAGATGATACATGTAGAACGAATATACATTTTAACAACCCTTGTATCGTCGGCTGACAACCATAAGTCACTATGAAAACTGTCACTTCTCTTAGCGCCGTCGTAAGGTATACTACATCATTCATAACTGAGCTTTATTTCAAGTAGGTATTTGTCACTATAGGCCGAGCCATACTGAATGCGTGTGCGTGGCGTGCGTGTTGTAGCGTATGAACTCTCATATTCGATGGTACACTGTTTGCTGGTCACGCGCACCTGCACACCATGCGAGCAGTATGCCATTTAATATGACAGTTTTCTTGTTGTAGCCATTCTTTTTTTTTTGGTTGTCTGATAACCCTTACGTCTATAACACGCTCCCCTAATAGTATAAATAATGTTCAAATATGATACCCGTGTCGGGTAGACATTCCAAACTCTGCAATCATGCACAGTCAAGATCAAAGATAGGCTCACACGTGACCAATCACGTTTATATAAACATTCTCATAATTGCTCTCAAGGTTGCCGCGTGCTTAGATCAACATTTGATGGAATGATAAATGTAGCACTTGGGTCGATGAATTTTTTGTCGATGGTGTTCTCTCCCTTTGTCCAAGGGAGAAGAGTATCATGGTTTGTTTGTTGGTCGATGTACCCAGTTACTTATCATTTCAATTTAAATTGTTAAAATATTTTGGTCAGACAGACAGTCTTCTAGATATATTGATAATACTGAGAGGGACAAACGATACTTAGCAGCTTGATAAGTTAGGAGACTTTTATGAACGCGTCGCATACAGTATTTTGCCATAGTAGTTTAAATAAACTTCCATGGGAAAACACTGTATGCGACACACGGTATCGAAAAGGAGACCAGAGCCTTATAGGGGGATAGTGTATTCAAAAGAACAAGTTCGTAAGAGTTAGATATCTTTAACGTTAGGGATCAATCATCGAATTCATCGAGCATGATAATTAATATTAGGTCTTTTGAGGCAATACCTTTCTTAAATAACCAAGGATTTTTCCTCTTGTCATCGTCGCCCTTCTAGTAAAGTTCCAACTCAATATAATTAAATGGCCACATTTTATCATCGAAAGCTTAATCGACTTAACCAGTATCGTATCGGGTGTTACCGAGAATCTTAATAGCCGACTCATAGGCTGTTTGTGGTTTCCCCAGGTTGTATTCTTATACGTTTCCGAACATTAAAGACTCGTTTTCCGTTGAAGCGTTTTCCATAGGTTCGGAATAATCGGAAAGTACCTACTAAATGTAGACAAGTTACCTACTTGACGGTCCCATCACAGCATAGGTAGTATCGAAAACCAATAGGCACAGTTAGTTATTCTTAGCTTTTTTCGCAAATCGACATCGATTGGCTATTTTGCGTGCCGAGGATATAGCGATATCCCATATTCCCGTCATCTCAGCTCCTCGACGAAGCGTAGCAGGACTGTGGTAGCTTGTCCTTTCGTGTGATTTGAGACCCAAAGAGTTTTGCCCTGTATAGTTAGTTTCATCTGTTTGCACTCCAGGAGAATACCAAAAAGTTGCAAGTTGCAAAACCTGCAAGTTTCTAAATTCGTAAATTTCGTGCATCGGTATCTATCACTCCAATTATGAATTCATTCAAATGAAAGAGGCAGATGCCCTAAATGCACGATTTTCGACTTCCGCGGTAGACCTACATAATCCTCCGCGGGTATCTCACTGTCCGAATTTGAATTCTAAGTGGTCTCTTGGGTTGAACTCTCAAATGTAATTAATGTATGTGTCTTAACAGTGGCTGCATAGCAGAATTGCCCGTAAATTAGAACTTGATAGTACACTCTTTCCGTAATATTATCTTACGATGCCGAGCTCTATTACTAGACGCCAGCTTGAATAATGTGTCATGTATTTTATATCAGGAAATACCTCTTTGTAATCTTATGAGAATGCAGTCACATAATCCAGAATATTCTTACACGTCATCGTTAGGTTTTCATCGATGTTATACATATTATAATGTTACGTTAAAATGATGTACAATTGGTTTTTACTTTGTCAAATATCTGAATAACTATAGCTACATTAAGTTTGTTTACAAAATATTCAATTGATATTCCTTTACAAAAACATGCGTCATATGTCATGCAGTAGGTACAGCCGTATTCCGCAAATTATAAATGCAAGACGTACAGTTATTGATTAAATGACACACGGCAGGTCACTACCGTTTCTGCCGCATCACAGTCAGCAGGGATGCGCCAAACTCTTTTTTTAATAATCATTGTTTCTGTTAAAGAAGTAAGCGTACTTAAAATAAAATTGTTACGGTTCTTTACCAGTAGCATGTTTCGAAGATTGTCCCTAAACTCGGGTATAAACTGTAAACTGAACAGTGAACACGAATGCCGTTGTTCAAAAAAGTTCTTCAAACCTCCATCAGCATTTTTTTCTTTTTTATCACTTTAACATTAGCATTTCATAGAAAGGGACAAAACCTAAATTAACTATAATGGGATATTGTAAGTTTTTAATGTAAAAGAGGCTATGCAGAAAACATTCTTTGAAAAATTAGATACAAATCGTACGTGACCAACACAATCGTATCCCAACATCTGAACAACTTCTTTTAGATTCGTGGATTAAAAATTAAGTGTGTGACTGAAGTGTGATTCGTGAAGTGATCTCGTGTGATGTGGTGATCATGTCTTCAGTAGTGTGGGATTTGGTGCCGGTCCGCTGCCGCTGGATCGAGACGCTGAGGCACTGCGGCAAAACGCTCCTGCGCCGTCAACGCAAGATTCTTAGACGTATCAAAAAGGTAAATATAGAAAAAAACTATGTCTCGAAAGGGCTTTATCGGTCCAGTCCGATATGTATAGTCGCTGAAAGGATAAATGACACACAGCTAGCGTGGCGTACTCGTGCGCGTGACGTGCAAGCTGTGTGCCGTCAACGTTTCCGAAGCTACAACGCTCACGTGCACGTGCTGCACACGTATCTGGTGTGGCCCAGCCTTAATATCTGATGAATAGAATCACTCGATATAAATAAACCGATTTCCTAAAAGTAGATGAGAATGTAACTTGTTGCGTATGCATGTTGCTATCTGCCGTCCATATACTATCCAATTTAAATCCATAGTCTGAACATATTCTAGATACTTTTAGATCAAGTATTCTTCCTCGGACATTATGCAATTATCGTAATAGTGGGAAATCATTGTGACTGAACAGTCTCGCCATTTATCATTTTTGTGTAATTGATGCTGTACATTATCAGATTATAGCATAAGATCCGCAATGTCATCTTTTGTAACTCCTATAAATCTACAAATTAACTACCGATTACCATGTACGTTTCTAGTCAGTTGCATTAAATAATCTATAACCTTTGCGTTCACTAGTTACAATGTTAAAGTTCCGTTAAATGAAATCGGTTGTTTTCAATGTTTATAAATGTATTTATTTTTTATTTTTGCTTATAAATACAATATAAGCATGTACAATAACACTCTAAATGTTTACAATTATGTAAACGAGAGGTTCATGGAACACGATTTGATCATTTTAATATTCATATAATATTCAAGGTATTCAATTGTTTTATGTGTAATAATTATTATTTTTCCTTGTTACCTAAGTTTAAATTAGTAAAATGTTGGTGATACCTTGTTATTCTTATCAATGCTGGAAGGTGTTATGGAAATGGCGAGAATTGTGTTTTTTTATTTGATAAGCCACTTTATGAAATTATATAAACCAACAAGGTTCTCTGCAGTAGGTACTTGTTACCGAATGAAGCTGTTAAAATTGAGTTCTGGCGGGTTTCTCAGTAATTTAACAGAACAATCTCTTGGATGAAATATATTTTTTTCAACTTTCTCTTCAATTGAACTCGTTTTAATTGTGTTATCCATATAACGGCGCCGGCTCTTTATAATGCTTTTATTTCCTACTTTTTTCGGAAAACTCTTTATGCCCAGAGCTTATCTACCTTTACCATCTTTGTCAGCTATTTATAAAACCCATTAAATGTGCGACTTTAATAACATCAACGTTCCTGAGCCACCTGCCGGTATTAAAGTTGATGATCGGTTGTGTAAAAAAGTAAATGTGGTCTGTGCTCCGAAATAGCAGTTGAGATTTTAATGCAAAAATATGGAAGTTATTTGCTACTAGCTCTTACCCATAGTTGCGTCTCAAAACTTGCAGCGCTATAAATAACTGGCAAGTATACATTCAGCTTTAAGTGAGCCTAGCAAAATCTTTTAACAGATAATGCTGAATAAAATCCTAGATTCACATTGTTTTGAACTTTTGATCATCCAATATCGTGTCCGATAACCATTGCGCCGACGCAAGACCTTGCGCGCCGGATGCAATTATACTGCTTGTACTACGTCTGCGTGCGTTTAGTCTGTTATCGATTTGCAGTTCATTGACTTCGGCAGTATTTCTAATAAAATCGAGAAAATACTTCTGCTGTTTTTAAAGTCGTACATTCAAATTCAAGTGACATTCGTGAACAATAACAAGTTTAGTTATTTTATAATCATCATAATTTCCTTCCACTTTTCGATGCCTTAGGCCTTTCTTACCTATGCGTATGGACGCATTAGAAGGTAATGCCTATTGTCGCCATGCTGGGCAAACAGGTTGACGATCGCAGTAGTGTGTCTACTATGATGACGTTGCTGCCTATCATCAATATTCAATAAATTAATTTTCAATTACATTTCCTTCCCTTAGTCGACTCTTATGACAGCGACACCCATAGGAAGAGTTGGGGTGGTGACAAATGTATTCTTACCCATTCACATATGCTTCGATTTTTGCGATGGACTTTATTACTATGTAAAATAAGACTAATAACATGTAGCCACAGCTATGTCAGTGGTTATTTCTGCCGTCACCATCACCACGCGGCCATTAGGTCCGGTTATAGGTTTTATGCAAATACATGTGAGTCAGAATTCTTGACCAAAACACTGACATTGAACCGTCTTGCGAAATAAAAGTAATTCACGGAGCACAACCCCGACAACAATGCGTTGTGAAACTCGGCTGCTGCACGTATTGTTTCTTCGTATATTTAATTACGGATCGTGTCGTATGGACGCAGTATCATTATATCTCTCTGTGGGAATTGGTTAAGTGCATTTTGTGCGAGGCGCTGCAACTACTGTGTCTTCAGGTACCAACCAACTGATGAAAACTCCTATGGTGTTATTCATAAACATATCACTAATCTAAAATGCCGCTTATATTAGTTTATTTATTTGTCACTTTGTTATTTGAGTTTGATACCAGATAGGGATGTCTCTATTTAGCAGAAGCATGAGCGAGTAAGTTGATAAAATTGTAGTGGTCAATATTAGCTGTTTTACTGACGGGCACGACTTTAATGATCAGATTGATCAGTTGCTGTACTATAAGTTGGCGAGTAAGGTTTGCTCGGTACGTAAAGTAATGCATCTCGCTCGCGCCAATAAATCAAAACAAATCAAAACCAAAATATGAACGCGTCAATTTGGGTCAGTGTCTAGGGTTGGTCTCATGGAAAAACATTTACAGTATGATTTAAAATAAATAGGGTGTCCGAGGTTATCAGTGGCTGGTAAAACAGCCTGTATAGGTAATTAATAATGCTAATTATTGCTGATATTCATTATCCTGACGGCATACATTTATAGAACAATGGATTAATTTGATGTTATATCTTTCTTGTCACTGGAATTTCCCTATCGATTGAACGTGAATGTATAGTACCTAGTAGGTATACGTATAATGTTAGGAAATTACTAATTACTTCCAGTTTTGTACCATCTAGTATCCGTAACAGTTACATAGGAGATTAGTATCGTATGTTTGAGTGTTGTAATCTTATGCAGCTACATAATATTACTAATTATGATATAAGTGAAAGTTATGAAAACTTGTTTTGCATCGGCTCTGTTTCGTAATTTGCTTCAGATTCTATATTGGAACTCGTTTTTGGTGATATAATAACTTAATTATAGTTTGTGTTACTTTATGTTCTTGTGGTAAATGGTAAACGGAGTTTATAACCGGCGCAAATCTGGCCACAACATTAAAACTTCACTGTAATATGCTTCGTTTAATTGGCAATTTTATGTTGAAATAATTGTGTACATTATATAGTATATTCATAACTAGACCCCGGATTGTTGTGGCGGTAACGTCACAATAGGGTGGTTTGGGGAGTAAATGGAATGGTAGAACAAAATGATACGTAAATTATAAGATAATATAAAAATATATATTATTTTACCAGAGAAAAACATAATTTCATTTACTATACGTAATCGAATAAATTTTTATAAAATCACAATATTTTTTTCCAGTGAATTTATCAATATTTTTTTTAATATAAATTTTACTAGTTTTCGACAAAAAAACTGACCGGTCAAATAATCAATTCGTTCCACTGCTCCATTCAGAAAATTTATATGCATAATCAATGTATGCAAACAATACAGACCTATCTAATTAAATGTTTGATCTTAAATTTAAACTGTTTGCTTTATTTGCAACTCCATGTCACATAATTATGTCATTTCTTATATTATCTTATCTTATAATTTTGTTCTACCGTTCCATATACTCCCCAAATCACCCTATTGTGACGTCACTGCCACAACAATCCGGGGTCTATTCATAACTTACATCAAAGTTTATATGCAATATCTCAATTGTAATCTATCTAAATCGCGGAACGTGTGGCTGCGTGACTATAGATAGAAGTGCTGGCAACTTCCTCGCACAATGTATCAACATGGCGATACACCTAGGAAACTCCGCCAGCATCTTCGATACAAAATCGAAAGGGTTCGATTTAGATCTAAGGTATTTAGGTTTCGTTTTATTTAAGAAACTTGACTTGATATATCTTATCACGGGTTGTGTACTTATCTAATCTAATATTGTTTTTTTTTGTCGTTTAAACTATCACTGGGGGGTTAACATATTTCGTGTTTGACAGCATCTTGCAGCTACACATCTTTTTTTAAATCAATACAATCGATAAGAGACGGTCAGCTGCGACTTACTGTCAAACACAAGATCCTAAGGCTGCTAGTCATTCTTTTTAAACAAATTCATAATCTTACTACGTATTCCTTTAGTAGATGTGCAGCGATTTCCTTTCGCGCGGTGCAGCAAGGTCGATGACCCGCATGCACGGGCAATGCGACTAGAGGGAAATGGGAACGCGTCTAGATATCGTTGTGCTAGTCTAGGGTAATGCGGAAACATGAAGCTCTGCGTATTTATGAAAGCCTGGTACCTACTGCAAACAAGTCGCTCACCGTTTGTGTAGATGTTAGGTACCGTCGACTGGGTAAACTGCTATACACTTTTGCTTAGAAAATTTATGAAAAAGTGTAAGATGAATAACTGGGTTGACAGCACTAATACATACTATAGGTACCTTAAGTCAGTGTGGATAAGTCCGGCATATTTGGAACGTCCGTCAAATGCGTCTTATATTGTACCTACAGTTAGGGTCGGAAATCAGATGGTAGACACACTTTCCTGATAGACAAGTCTTATCCGCATTGACCTTAAGTAATTTTCTGACCGACAGAATGAGCCCATCAATAGCGGTAGCACATTACTGTAATTTAATTAATTATGATGAAATAGAGCTCATGTTTATGAAAACCCGTTACTTTTCCTTACATACGAGTATATAACTATAATTTCAAAACACCAACTGATTTATGTAATTGATTTATGCGTTAATTTTTAAAGTAATATTCTGCTCAAACTCGTATATCGTGTCATTCAGTGGTTGCGAATTTATGCTGCTACCTACGTGAAACGAACCGCTAAATATAGCCGCGAATTACGTTCGTAAATTAAGAGTTTTGGACATTGACGAGCAAAAATAATAAACACGATACATGAAAGATCTTTCGCGAAGTACAGACGCCGTCAGATACATCAGGAACTAACCGATTTTGCTCTTTAGAAAGAAGTTTATATTCATTTCTTTATTCTGATACTGATCATGGTACTACTCGTACAGTTTCGGATGCAATTTGGTGATTGAGATGCCCTGGCACGTTCCTTAACTTGTTAATCTATTTTCCAATCTAGTGCTTTTCTATGTTTCAATATTAATGCAACATGCTTTTATAACTACGTCCATCATCATGAAAACCAAAAATACGAAAAATATCTGTATCCGTTAATTTCTCATATCTGATTACGGCAAAAAGAGACACCGTCCTTTTTTAAACTCAAAGTAGGTATACCTAAATGTAAATCGATAACCTTCGATTAGCATCGACATGTCATTGTAAAACTAGAATACATTGACTAACGCATTGTTTATCTATTAATTCACGGCTCCCGACCCCCATTTACATAACGACGCATATGAGGAACATTCCTCGAACGTCATCATGCTTATCACCATGCAATAAGGTCCATTTTCGCTGGTGTACTGCAGTTTTGCAACGGAGCACAGTTGCACCACCGGGACTGTTGCCAAACGCTTCTGTTGTAGAGATTTCACTTTGCGAATCTTCGTGATGACACGGTGCACTTTCGGCACTGGACATGTTATTTTTGCTTTCTAATTTCGCTGGTCAGTTGGTTTTGGGTCACTGTCACTGCCATCAATAACGGTTCATTTGAATGAATACTAGTAATGTCATTGTGTATTTGTACAAGTATCTCTTAGACAGGCTTTGTTATTTTTGTTTGAATTGCAATTGAAATGTTTACTGAAAGTAAATTGACAATAAATCTGTAAGTATAAGCTATTTATAAGCTGTTTATAAAATTTCACGGAAATCTATTGAAACACGTGACCTGTCCAGGAGCCGGACAAATAAATAGAAATACGAATGGCTTTTTGCCGAAGCATTAGTTCATCCATTGCTTCGCCTCGTTTAATTTAGTTTACCTTCATTAGTGAATAAATTTGTCTGCCTCCGTAGCTCATTCGAAGCTATAATCGGTGGTTCTAATCATATAAATATTTGTTCCTTAGCAAAGGATGTATAAAAATGTCCCGTGATATTTATTTAGTTTATTGTGTACCTAAGTGTCTGTCACTTGGTCAAGTCATTAATGTTCAAAATGTTTTTGACAACCTCCACCTTTGTCGGAAATATTTTATGAATATATTTTGCAACTGTATACACTCTCAGTGTAAAAATACGGGTTGCGTATAATTTTTCACAGAAAATACTGTAAACACTAGCGTGTGTGTAATTTCAAATAAATTTACAAAATGTTTACATACACCTGCCGATGCCGTACCTATTCAATTGACCGCGAGTGTAGTATACTCATAATCCGGTCACGATAACAATACCTTCGTAATTAGAGAAAGTTAAAACCGGCCGATGACTCGCTAATTTTAAACCAAAGTGCAGCTGCAAGGTCTGCATACAGAACGCAACGTGTTTTTACAATTGTATTTTCGTCAAGGAGCCGACCTCTTTACGCCTTGAATACCGTGATCGGGCTATTCTCAGAAACTGATATAACTCAGTTTTGGCTGTGAGTTTGTTTTGCTATGTGCAAATCGCATACGGAATATTTATCTGCCGATTGACCTAGAATAATAACTTGCACAAGAAAACGCGCAATATCTGACACAATCTCGTGTAGAGCAATGGGTGAGTGGCATACATTTTTGCGATTAGTGATAGTCTCACTGTGCTCGTAATAAATAAATATCCTGGGTCAATCTTACACAAACGGTCTCTACGGTCTCTGGGCTGTAGACCTCTAGATCCCATCAGACCTGAAAGTTCAGCTGTTTTACAGGTTCTTCACCAATTACACGTTTTTCCAAGCTATTCCCGTAAACAGAACCCAAATGTCTACTGAGATGATGTTTGCTTGCACATAAAAGTATGTATGTATGTTAATTCTTTACACAGAACAGTTAGAAACATGTACAAAGGCAAACTTAACCCTGTAAGGGATCTCTGCCAGTTACTTAAAAGTACATTTGTGTCCGAATGGAATCAACGCCAATTAGCAATAATTTATTGGTTTTATTAATCTCTGGTCACTAGGTCACTTTCAGAGAAGATGACACCTGTTTTGCTAGTTCTATCATTGACAATCTTGTCTTGGCTGGAGTGGCCGTTTGGTTTAGGCATCAGCCGCGAAAGCTGAGGACGTTGGTTCCAATCCCACCTCCCTCTTCTTCTTCTTCTTTTTTAGCCTTTTTCAACCATTTCGGTTCAATGCTTTCCATTCTCTTCGGCACCGAGCCACATGCATCCAATTAACGCCCGCGATCCTCTTCACGTCATCTTTCCAGTGCATTTGTGGTCGTCCTTGCGGGCGCTTCTCTCCCCATGGCTTCCACTCAAGAAGACGTTTGCACCAGGATCTCTCATTACGAGCAACGTGTCCGGCCCACTCCCACTTCAACTGCGCTACTCGCTTAGTTACATCAGCGACCTCCAGCCCTCCTCCTCCTTGCCAGCCTTGGTAAACTTCCGTATTTTTTCTTTGGTATATGACATCTAATATTTAAATCTTGTCTTGTTCCAGGTGTACCTACACAGTTGGCGCTCCGCAGACGAGCTGAACATGTTGGTGGGTGCGAAGGTGGGCGGTGCCACGCCGCTGGTGATCGCCTGCAGGAACGGCCATTACGACGTGGCTGAGTATCTCATCGAAAGGTGCAAGGCTGACATCGAGCAGCCCGGCTCAGGTGAGGACAGACACATCATCAGCCTGAGAAAGTCCACTGCTGGACGTAGGCCTCTCCTATTAACTATGCGTATAGACGCATTAGGAGGTAAATGCCCATAATCGCCACGCTGGGCAAGCGGATTGGCGATCGCAGTAATGTGTCCACTATGACGACGCTGCTGCCCATCATCAATATTTTATCAAATAACGGTCAGTGATGACACTTCAATCCCTTAGTCGACTCTTACGACACCCGCAGGAGGAGTTGGAGGACAGACACATTTTGATAGAACTACGATACGAATAATTAGATACTTGGCTGTTAATTTATGTTGTTACAATAAGGTTAGGTAGAATCAGAAATGTCAAGTCGCTGCATAGTTTTTGTCAGATTCGTTAGACTTATGTGATAATGGGCTGCGATCACTACGACATCCGCAAATTTCAGGGGTTTTTTCTCTGTCACTCTAATAACGCCTTTGTTGGAGTGACAGAGATAAATCCCCGAAATTTACGAACTTCGATGTTCGCGGTAGCAGGCCTGATGGATGATGAGACCAAAAACTACTCGTCTGGCGACCACGTCCCGGAAGATGCTCTTTTAGCCTCTAATCTGGGTGAGTCGAAGACCTGGTCAAAGTCCCGGGAATCCGCTGAAGGCAACCAGCACAGGACGCATGACTTGTCATTTTGGCAATCACGTCATTCACCTGAAATTATGGTGATAATGTTAAATAGAATACCAAGTTGTTAGTTCATCATCATCATCATCATCATCAGCCTATGATAGTCCACTGCTGGACGTAGGCCTCTCCTATTAACTATGCGTATAGACGCATTAGGAGGTAAATGCCCATAATCGCCACGCTGGGCAAGCGGATTGGCGATCGCAGTAATGTGTCCACTATGATGACGCTGCTGCCCGTCATCAATCTTTAATCAAATATGGTCAGTGACACTTCAATCCCTTAGTCGACTCTTACGACACCCGCAGGAGGAGTTGGGGTGGTGACGGCAGAAAGAATACAAGTTGTTAGTTACGTTCTGGTAATTATTTCCTAGTGACAGTGGTCCATTTTTAAGTGGCTGATGATGTACCCAATACTTGCAGAAAATATACTAAAGTTGCAAGCATACAACTTTGTAGTGCCACGTTGAATTTAAAGCTGTAACTAATATACAATTCTCATACTGCTAACATCCCCATCGTCTCATCAGTAGGTTACTAGTGCGACTTAAACAATTTACTAATTGTCAAGGAAGTACAGAATCTATTATTGATTTACCTTACGCCATAGAATCTAGGCAGAACTATGCAACAACGACACAAAACCCATCTGTCACAAACCTTTCCCTCGCCAAGTGTTTATTACTGCTGTCTATCACTCATTGTTCATAGACAAGTTTAACAAACGCTTTCCCTCCTTTTCTACACGTCAATAGGTTGGCTTTCGGCCATTGTGGTATGCCAAACCGGAAAATCCGTAGTCGATAGAAACATCCGTGTCTTTGGCAACGAAGTTATTGTAATGTAGAAATTTTAAGAATATCTTATTGGTACTTAAATTGACCAGAGAAGAATTAAAGGTAGTGACGAAAATATTGATATTAGATAGCTACCGGTAGGATTCAATGCAAAACAAAAGCATTTATTTGTACAACATAGGTATACTATACACATACGTACGGCGTACGGTTACGGGTCTCCTACTCGTAAACATAAATTTTTGTACCACTATGTTGTACCTATAAGGCGCCAAATTTTTATTTATGGACTGTGCCTGCATGCTGTACCAACACAATTACCATTATTATCATTTAACAAACACTCACTTACTAACACTGTAACTATAATGTAATATAATTATAATATAATGCACGGACGGTGGATTCGCAATTCACAGTTTACTATGTTTAATGTTTATATGAAATATTTTTACTAAATCCCGTGAGCTATCGTAATTCTGAAACTAAATTTAGACATTACGTTTTAAATATCTATTTGTCTGTCTATTGAAATACACCTGATTAGGTATGGCAGGTAGCCAACGTGTGTTACTGAGGCTAATTTACTTACAAAATTGTTGCGCTCGAACAGTTTGTTATGTCACTTTGGAAAAACATGATAGCAATCATTGTAATCATTTTCCCGGATACCCACTGTACAAATTCACAGGTCTGCGCACGGCCCATATATAAGTGATTGATCACTAATATGTTGTTTATAGATAAACCCTCTTCCAATGCATACGGCAGACAAAAATGTATTTCAAATTTAATCCCTAATAGCAATCAATAGCATTCATAATCGAACTGGATGACTATAGTAACCCTCAAAGTCCTCAAACGAAGTGACGACATCACGACTTATATATTTGCATCGCGTGTCTTGATCCTGCAATGTTTTTGCTAGAAACCAGATAATCATTATAATGAAAGATTCAGTTTTATACGTTGGTATAATATTTTGAATCTTCGATTTTTCGAATTAAACGGCATCATTAAATAAAATCCCATCTCTTCCAGTGACATTTGACGGGGAGACGATAGAGGGCGCCCCGCCGCTCTGGTGCGCAGCGGCCGCCGGCCATCTACCGCTCGTACGCCTCCTAGTCCGCGCCGGCGCATGCGTGAACTCAACCACGCGCACGCACAGTACGCCGCTGCGCGCCGCGTGTTTTGACGGTCATTATGATATCGTGAAGTTCCTGGTGGAGAGTGGAGCAGGTAGGTCTGATGTCTGCTGTATTTTTAGCAGAAACAGGCGTTAATTTGCTGCGCGCTGGCTTGTTTTGTCGGCAACAAGAATGTTGTTAAGTTATTGGAGTAGACTGATCCGTCGTGCATCTAGTACGCGCCAGCGCATTCGTGAACTCCACCATGCGTACACACAGCACGCCGCTGCGCGCCGCGTGCTTTGACGGCCATTATGATATCGTGAAGTTCTTGGTGGAGAGTGGAGCAGGTAGGTCTGATGTCTACTGTATTTTTAGCAGAAACAGGCGGTAGTCTGCTGCGCGCTCGCTTGTTTTGCCGGCTTGGAGTAGACTGGTCCCTCGTGTATCTAGTCCGGGCCGGCCGGTGTGTAAACTCCACAACCGACGGCCATTATACGCGACCACGTGCAAAGTGGAGTTGGTGTGTTGTAACCCCTCGTGCGACGTGTAGTTTGCGCCGGCGCGAAACTCGAAACTGTAAAATCTACGACGCGACCCGTACACGTAAACTTACAGCACACCTTTGCCTTCGGTTTTGGCATACAGTCTATTATTTGTTCTTGGTTCTAGATTGGAGGAGGTGTAGGTAGTTGCCCATAGGCACAATCGGTAACGTAAATACTCTAGTCCTCTCGAGCTCTTGCTTCGAATATAGCATAAGTGGTTTCAGTCGACTCAAACCACAAAGACATCGTCAATTTCCTGGTAGACAGTAGAACAGATAGATTTGATAATTCTACTCTCCATTTGCAATGGAAACTGTATGTGCAGCGAGCGCCATGCATGGCCTAGCCGAGATGTTCACCTCAATTCTTCAAAATACCGTTGTTTCGCCATTTTGAATTCTCCAAAAAACTTCCAACAAGCTCCTCGCAAACTTTACTTTCACTACCCTTCACCACTTTCATTAATGCGTAAGTTTGCTTTACAAAAAATAAAACAAACAGAAAAAAACTAGGTCACTTCACTCGCTGAAGCACTTTTTGCAACGAAAGTAAAGAAAGGCTGAACATTCTAAACCTGTAAATTGTATCTGCTTGACGTTCATTTTTTAATTTTCTCTTCCAGACATAGAAATAGCAAATCGACACGGCCACACGTGTCTAATGATAGCGTGCTACAAGGGCCACATCCGAATCGCAAAGTACCTTCTAGCCCTGAACGCCGATGTCAATAGAAAGAGTGTCAAAGGCAACACAGCACTACACGACTGCGCGGAGAGCGGGTCTCTTCACATACTCAAGATGCTGTTGCAACACGGTGCTACTATGGACGTTGATTCGTACGGTAAGAGCCATGTTTCTGATAGCCCTTCAAAAATCGTCCTAAAGAAGTTTTAAATGAATTTCTTGATATCAGAAAGGTGTTCTTAAGGTGCGGTTAAACTAAAAGAGCATTCGCTGTTCTAACCTCCCACTCTACGAAATTCGATCGGTACGCAAAACGTGATTGGTTGATTTCGTAGAACGGGCGCTAGAACAGCGAATGCTCTTTTAGTGTAAACGCACCTTTAATAAAACGATTCAAATGCGTTGATCTCATAGTATTGTTTCATCATAACTAAATCTGTAGCTACCTAAGCTATTTGAGTCTGTAATATACAAACAGCGTAATTTACCTAGTATTTTGTATTCTACTTGCTTTTTCCATTTTAACAAGTGTCGTTCGTTTCGATAATTATGTCTAGGTACTTATCTGTTTGGTTACATTTTTACACTTTGTTGGTCATTTTGACGGCCTGTCTCTATTGTCTAGTTCTAATTAATGCGGCGCTTTTTTCAGTGGCTAAATAAGTGACGTGTAAATTAGAATTAGACCTTAAATCTGGAGAATGAACGTTGAACAAGAGCCAGTAACTAAAGGATGAAGGAAGGGAACACACAGAATCAAATTAAATTATTTGATTTAAAATCACGTCGAATCTTGGCGGATCCTCTTCGCATGTGTTGACTATTTTATAAATAATCAAATGTCTTCCATCTGTTATTCTCCAGGCATGACACCACTCCTAGCAGCCTCAGTGACCGGTCACACACACATCGTAGAACACCTAATTAACGCAGAAAACGGTTTGGTCACGCGGCAACAAAGAATTGATGCGTTGGAACTTTTGGGAGCCACATACGTTGACAAGAGACGGGATATGGTTGGCGCGCTTGCGTTATGGAAGAGGGCGATGGACGACCGGTAAGTACGAGAAAAGTAAAGGAAAGATCTCGTTTCATAGCAGATAATTGAGACTATTAACAATATGGATACGGCATCTAAAGGTCGGTTATGACTAGTCATGGGTCGTCGTGGTGACTTTTCCAACACAGTATGGGGAATATTCCGAAGTGGACTCCCCATAGTAACATTGGGAAATTACCGGGAACGACGCATTACTAGTTATGAGTACTAAACCTATGGTCCTGCACTTGGACGTAATTATGCAAAAGGGAACCAACCTACATGAATTTTTCATTCTAATTAACACTTTAAATCACAAGAAACAAAGTCAATCTTCAAAATGACAGATTCGTGTGGATTGGTTGATGAGTGGCTTTATATATCATCTATCATTATTGTATCATCTGCACATCATGCAATATTGCCATAAATAGGCATGTAACGTCATGCCATGTCTATTGAAGAATCTATGGATATGGTCCAAATGAATTCTAACCCGACGGAGACAGAAACAGAGACCAGTCTCGGGTAGTATACTAAAGCATCATACATTTATCTAACCTAATCTGTACTGTTCCAGATTCCCTTCGGACGGCAGTCCTCCAATCCCCAAGCCAAAAGACGTTCCCCGCATCGAAGCTTATGAATGGGCAGCGGAACCCTGCGACGCCGCCGCTCTCAGAGAACTGCTAGCTGACCCTGACGCTATGAGAATGCAGGCTTTAGTGCTTAGAGAAAGAATATTAGGTGAGCATTTTTTCTTTATGAATCGGCTGTGTTTCCACCAGAAACGTAAAAGACACAAATCGAGGCGTTTGATTAGCCAGCGAAGCCGTGTGACGCCGTCGTTTTGACCCTGATGCTATGTAAATGCAGGCTTAGCGTCTAAAGAAAAAATATTAGGCAAGCATTGTTTCTTTATTGCTAGGCTGTAAGACAACAGAAGTGTACGAGGGCTGCAAAGATGAGGGACATTGGAAAGTTTCCATCAGAATCATGTCTCGTATTGCGACGCTGCCGTTCTCAGAAAACTTGGCTCACCCTGGTGATGTGACAATGCAGGCGTGAGTGCTTCGAGAAAGAATATGAGGCGAGGATTTTTTGCTTACGATTACGCTCCATTTTCACCAGAGACGTGTCTCTTATCGAATTGTTGGCGGACCCCAACTGTTGGTTAGAGAAAGAAGTAAAATAAAGTAATCTTTCCCTATTTCATTGCACCATCTTTTTTCGTGATGATATTTTTAGCGGCGCCATGGAATGATGAAGTGATCATTGATCACTGATCATCCCTATGTAGATATTTCAAATTCCTTCAGCTCTTGTCAGCTGCATTCCAGCTCATCATCATCATCAAAATTTAAGAGCTTTGCTCTTGTCGGTGGAGTAACCGCCATTCCTCTCTCTCCATTGCCAGTTTCTTGAGGTCCCTATACGACTCGACAGCGACTTTCTCCTTCACTTGGTTTAAATAAGTTAGTCTAGGTCTTCCTCTTCCTCTCTTGCCCTCAATTTTTCCCAGTATGTTTATGAAGAATCTGTCGTGCCGTAACAGATGGCCCATTCCAGCTATAATGTGATAGAAATATCTCTTCACAGGTCCCGCTCACCCAGACACGTCCTACTACGTCCGTTACCGCGGCGCAGTGTACGCAGACGCGGGCCGATTCGCGCGCTGTCGTTCACTATGGCACCACGCATTGGACATGCAACGGGCAGTTCTACCACCACTTAGTCCCTTGACACAGTCCAGTCTGTATTCCTTCGCTGAACTATTCGCGTATATGCGAGCTGAGCGTGCCAGGCCACCTAATAGAGGTATGTGGACCTTTACATCTCTAGTAGTATAGATATACTTAATAATATTGTGAACTTGTACGATAACAATTATTTTTGTTTAATATTATGATCCTTTATTTATTTCTCTCTTTTATAAAAATGTCTATAATAATCTTTTTTTTATGTAATACATTCTTTAATGCATGTTATTTTAATAAGATGTATTATTATACTGTTTTGAAAAAATAAGTCCACCTGAGTTTCTTACTGGTTCTTCTCAGGAACGGCGTAGGGTTTGAACCAGTAGTAGATTTTTGTTCTCTCTCTTGATAATGTCAGACGATTCGAAAGTGCTTATTAATAATCTTAGTTGAATAAAGAATAGTTTGACTTTGACTTGAATAACTGTAGTATACTCCCTTTTTATAGAAGTAGCGAACTAAATAAACCTTGTAATCAAAATGTGTTTTGACACCACCTATTCGAATACGGGCCTTCTCTTTCTTCACTGCTGGGAGGGATCAAAGTGGTACTTTTCTGTCCAAGGACTTTCTATTGCTAGCCTAAAAAATTACAATCATCATCAGCCTATCGCAGTCCACTGCTGGACATAGGCCTCCCCAATTTCACGCCACCGTTCTCGATCTTCGGCTGCTCGCATCCAGCTCCTGCCAGCCATCCTGCGCAAATCGTCGCTCCACCTTGCCTGAGGGCGTCCTACACTACGCTTGCCGAGACGCGGTCTCCACTCAAGAACTCGTTTACCCCAACGGTTGTCGGTTCTACGGCTAATATGGCCAGCCCACTGCCACTTCAGCTTGCTAATACGGTGGGCTATGTCGATCACTTTGGTTCTCTGCCGGATAACCTCATTTCTGATTCGATCCCGCAGAGATACGCCGAGCATAGCCCTTTCCATAGCTCGCTGAGCGACCTTG
Organism: Thaumatotibia leucotreta; assembly: GCA_025490895.1. NCBI lineage: Eukaryota > Metazoa > Arthropoda > Insecta > Lepidoptera > Tortricidae > Thaumatotibia > Thaumatotibia leucotreta. The sequence continues at coordinate 24,261 of JALPQI010001246.1, read as the reverse complement.
AACTTGTGGACCAGCCGTACCGTCAGTGTCCACGTTTCGGCTCCGTACGTCATGACGGGTAGGACGCACTGATTGAAGACTTTTGTCTTCAGACACTGTGGGATCGACGATGTGAAGATTCGACGTAGCTTCCCAAATGCTGCCCAACCTAGCTGAATTCTTCTATTCACCTCATTCTCGAAGTTGTTTCTACCCATCTGCAATGTTTGGCCGAGGTATACATATCTTTGAACAACTTCGAGAACGGTGCCGTGTACTGCGATCGGTTCCGGTAGTACATGTTCATTGAACATAACCTTGGTTTTGTCCAAGTTCATCCGTAGGCCGATGCGTATAGAAGAGTCAGCCAGGTCGTTCAGCATCTGTTGTAGGTCCTGCAGCGTTTCTGCCACGATGACGATATCATCAGCGAATCGCAAGTGAGAGATGTACTCGCCATTAATGTTGATGCCACGCCCTTTCCAGCTCAGCGTCTTAAACATATCCTCCATTGCATTTGAGAACAATTTCGGGGAGATCACGTCCCCTTGTCTCACGCCTCTATGCAATGGTATAGGATTTGTTTGCTGATTCTGTACTTGGACGGACATGGTGGCGGCCTCGTATAGACATCTTATCACTTGAATGTATCGCCAATCAACTTGACATCGCTGCAAGGACTCCAGAACAGACCAGATCTCAATCGAGTCAAAGGCCTTCTTATAGTCCACAAATGCTAGACACAGGGGCTGATTATACTCTTCAGTCTTCTGTATAATCTGCCGCACTGTGTGGATGTGGTCTATGGTGCCGTATCCGCTCCGAAATCCAAAATTACAATAAAATATGAAAATAAACAGTACGCTCATAATTGATTAAAATTTCTTCAGAATCGATTATTTGCATAAATATTAAATATGTGATAAATCTTTTATTTTATATTTTATCTCATAGGTGGTGTGAGAAGCCCTGTGTCACACGGTATCAAAATTATTTCGTCTTGACGTTAACGCTTGAATCCTTCATTATGCTCAGGATTCCACTTTAGAATCCCTTTCTACGGTCGGGATTCAATTGTGGAATCCGTCGCTCCATTCAGGATTCAATATACCGTCGGGTGAGAATGCAATTGTGCCATATCCATTTTCAAGCAAAATCGGTTTTTAATGGTTCTTGATAGCATATTTTTTTTGTAGTTCATAACAGTAATCGATTTTTGAAAATTCTTATTTTATATTTAAAAAAAACATATATTTTTGTGCCATATCCTCAAACCGCAACAAATAGTGATTACAATATTGTGCCATGTCCGGACATGACACAAATTTACGGTTAACAGCCTATTTATCAGTGTGCCAAGCGACTAACCGATCAACATTTTTGTGACATAATCCATTAATCGATTTCATTGTATCGATTTTATACTTTTTTTAACCTACCCTCTCTTTTGATAAATGACAATAAAGAAGGTAGGTTTGATTTATAATGATTTGTGTCATTCATACTTCAAGCTTTTATCTTAATAAGTTGGTGGTATAAATACATAATATTTATAATTACGAGTACCTAACCATAAATTGTATGAAATGACATATATTATACTACAGAAAAAGTGACCGAACCCCCTATGACCAGGACTGGAATCGATCCAGCGACCTTCTGTTTTCCTGCCATGCCATGCCATTTAAGTCCTGGCCACAGGAGGCCTCGGTCACTATTCCTGAAGTACATAGTACATATACTTAAACTGTAATAGTATTCGTTGATAAGAAATAATAACGTTAATATGTCATTCATTAGTAAACGTATTATAAGCTGTTCTCATCGATATTTTTTACATTAGCACTAGATATCGTTGAAAAGCTTTATCATTTCACAAAATAGAGAAGGTCGCCTATTAGATGGTACTTATTAACAAGAATGTAAAGACAAGATTCACATAAATATTGAAAATCAATGTTGGCACCATAGGTATTCACTTGAATAATTATGTCTTCATATTCGAGATAAATTATCGTCTTGACTTGAAATAAATCTAGTCGTAAAATAACTTTTATTTGCATAAACAATTGCTTTTAATGTCTACCTTTCTTGACATTGCACTAACATTTTGTGACACATCCATAACTTTGTGTCATATCATACATAGCAAGTTAAACATTTTCTTACCAAAATGGATATGGCAATTATAAAACTACTTATATCTCAGGACTATTATAAGTTTAACATTAATTGTATATAACAAAAAATAGTAAATTAATATACTAAAGTGGCAGTTAAGTTAAATATTGCAAAATTATAAGACATCCCAAGAAATATTTTTTTTTGTTTCATTTCGCTCTCCTCTAAACCAAGGCAAGTGGCGTATAGCACAATTGCATTCTCACCCGACGATACGCCCACGCCGGAAATATAACATTTTGATCCCTTGTGACACAATCTACTATTAATTTTCAATGTGCGTCATTTAATACTGCTAACTCTATGTGATATTTAATCAACGATGTAATCCACGCCTCTTAACGCCAAAGACTTTATTCATACACGTCTCCTAACTTAGCAAGCCGTTAAGTATAGTTTGTCACTTTCGGTCTTATAGACATATTAATAAAACCAAAAGAAACAAACAATATATATCGTCTTGCTAAGTTAGTATACGGTTTAAAATAAGGGGGTTAGTTGTTTTCATGGTGTCAGTAAGTGATCTTCGTATTGTCAAGTTAGACTCGCATGGATGCTACCAGAATCAGAATCAGAATGCATTTTTTCGTTTAACATAGGTGCAACATAAAGGTCTCAAAGTTTGTTACGAAACACTATGATATGCCGACAGGTGTACGAAATTACTCCTTATTAACTGATATAATCATGCATGTAACATTAACAGATCCATAGTCATGCACAATTCGTGAAGACAATAGGTACTAAAATGTAATAAATTAATGAATATAAGAAAAAAAAAACATTATAAAGACAATACTCGTCAAAAAAGTTTTCCCACTTATCCAATTTTCTGTCGTACAAGTGTAACGTTTTAATCTTCCATTTCTAGGTCGCATCGTCCCACCAGTCACATTCGAGGACATCGACCCAGTATTCAAGAAGGCTCTATCAGAAATCCACCGCGGCATGGAACTACTCAAATCCAAACTCAGTATCGACAGAGAACAGACTTTAACCACCCTACAGCGTGTATTAGTCATAGCGTTACATTTAGCGGCATTGCTGGCGAGATTATTGGAGGAACCTGAATGTACCGAGGAAGATTCTAGAGCCATTCATCAAGCTGTGTATTCTCTTGTCAAGTTGGATATTAAGGTTAGTACTTCAAAAACAAGATGCTTGGACGTTAGAATAGAGGTGACACTTCACTTCACCTGATAAAATGTATTTATTAGTGATAGCGATACACTTAGCGGCATTGTTGACGAGATTATTGGAGGAACCTGAACGTACGGACGAAGATTCTAGGGCCATACGTCAAACTGTGTATTCTCTTGTCAAGTTGGATATTAAGGTTAGTACTTCAAGGGGGAGACAGATTCTTTAGAGTTAGAATACAGATAACACTTCGTTTCACCTGATGAAGTGTAGTATTAGTGATAGTGTTACGCTTAGCAGCAATGTTGGCCAAATTATTAGAGAAGCCTGAATGTACTGAGGGAGATTCTAGGGCCATACGTCAAACTGTGTATTCTCTTGTCAAGTCGGATAAAGGTTAGTACTTCAAGAGGGACGACAAAATGCTTGGGAGTTAGAATACCGATGACTTTTAACTTCACTTTATTACGTGTAATAGTGATAGCGTAACATTATGGAGGCTTTGTTGGTGAGATTATTGTAGAAACCTGAATGTACGGAAAAGGATTCTAGGGCCATACATCAAGCTGTGTATTCTCTTGTCAAGGTATTAAGGTTAGTATTTCAAAGGGGGAGAGATTCCTTGGTGGTTAGAATACAGATGACACTTCGCTTCACCGGATAAAGTGTATTAGTGATAGCGTTACACTTAGCAGTGTTGCTGGTGAGATTATGGGAGAAGCCTTGTACTGAGGTGGATTCTAGGGCCATAATATTTCTCATTATTCTGTCAAGTTGGAAATCAAAATTAATACTTCAACCCATAGAGAACGTCGCTGCCAAAAATTTGCTTGTCAATCTATGACGTTGATTATATAAAATAATAGTCCAACTGGCTTGAGACAAATCACCAGGCACTCCCGGGGATAAGGCCGAAGAGAGATTCTTTGGTAGTTATGATTTATGATATAGATAATTGAAATAATTTCTAAACAAAAATAAAAATGCCAGTGTGGTTTTTAGACTCAGAGAGGGTCTAATCAGAGATTTCTCCCAAAGAATCGTAAGCGGCCAAGTAGATCATAAACTGTTGTCGAGTGATTTACGATCTCGATTTGATTTTCGACTACCGTGATTGATTTTCTTTGTAAGTTTAATTTAAGTCGACGATTGCTCAACATGTTTCGATTCATCAAGGGATCCTCATCAAGAAGGTCCTTCGGACCAACGCCCGACGTGGATCGAAAGATGTCGAGTAATCATCGTCTTAAATAATTATGTACTTACATAACTCGCTTCGCTAAATATCTAAGCTTCTTCTCAGTCGCTCCCTTATGGCTGCGGATCGTGACCAACAGTAAAATTCTTCCGCTTGACGCGGTCTAGAGCCATATGGACTGCCATCTGCATGAAACCATAAGCTTTCTTCATGGTGTCAGTCCACCTTATCGATATTCCACCCCTGGAGCGTCGGCCTTCGACTTTGCCGAGAATAATGTTCTTTTGGAGTGTTGGAGTGAATCTGAGTATCCTCTCTCCGTAAGGCGCCTCTAAGCCGGGCCATTCATGTTCTGAATCTGGTTGCCGACAAAGCGGATTTATTTTATTGCCCTATGTGGGAATTTACAAAAAATTGTTCGTATGTGTTGTGCTTTTAATTAATTTGTTTATTGTGTGTGTAATTTCTTCAGTTTATTGTATTTCTGTAGTTTTAGGTATTAGTTTAAGGCACTATTGTATTAGGATCTCCTGTAAAAACAGTTGCTTTTATTAAATAAATAAAATAAAATAAAAAAATAAATAAAAATATCGAAGCTAAGCGTGTATGTGTTACAGGTTCGTCAAGGTCGCTCGGCACTCCACGTAGCGTGTTCAGCGGAAGCGGCCCGCGCTCGCGGGGCCTGGCTGCCCGCTCCCGGCGACGCGGCGCCGTGTGCGGGCGCCCTGCTGCAGCTCATGCTGCGGCTCGGGGCTGAGCCCCAGGCCAGGGACGCCAGGGGAGACACGCCGCTACACCTCGGGTGCAAGGTTAGTGTCCTACATCCATGTAGCGTGTTCAGCAGGAGCGGGGCCTGGCTGCCCGCTCCCGGCGACGCGGCGCCGTGTGCGGGCGCCCTGCTGCAGCTCATGCTGCGGCTCGGGGCTGAGCCCCAGGCCAGGGACGCCAGGGGAGACACGCCGCTACACCTCGTGTGCAAGGTTAGTGTCCTACATCCATGTAGCGTGTTCAGCAGGAGCGGGGCCTGGCTGCCCGCTCCCGGCGACGCGGCGCCGTGTGCGGGCGCCCTGCTGCAGCTCATGCTGCGGCTCGGGGCTGAGCCCCAGGCCAGGGACGCCAGGGGAGACACGCCGCTACACCTCGTGTGCAAGGTTAGTGTCCTACATCCATGTAGCGTGTTCAGCAGGAGCGGGGCCTGGCTGCCCGCTCCCGGCGACGCGGCGCCGTGTGCGGGCGCCCTGCTGCAGCTCATGCTGCGGCTCGGGGCTGAGCCCCAGGCCAGGGACGCCAGGGGAGACACGCCGCTACACCTCGTGTGCAAGGTTAGTGTCCTACATCCATGTAGCGTGTTCAGCAGGAGCGGGGCCTGGCTGCCCGCTCCCGGCGACGCGGCGCCGTGTGCGGGCGCCCTGCTGCAGCTCATGCTGCGGCTCGGGGCTGAGCCCCAGGCCAGGGACGCCAGGGGAGACACGCCGCTACACCTCGTGTGCAAGGTTAGTGTCCTACATCCATGTAGCGTGTTCAGCAGGAGCGGGGCCTGGCTGCCCGCTCCCGGCGACGCGGCGCCGTGTGCGGGCGCCCTGCTGCAGCTCATGCTGCGGCTCGGGGCTGAGCCCCAGGCCAGGGACGCCAGGGGAGACACGCCGCTACACCTCGTGTGCAAGGTTAGTGTCCTACATCCATGTAGCGTGTTCAGCAGGAGCGGGGCCTGGCTGCCCGCTCCCGGCGACGCGGCGCCGTGTGCGGGCGCCCTGCTGCAGCTCATGCTGCGGCTCGGGGCTGAGCCCCAGGCCAGGGACGCCAGGGGAGACACGCCGCTACACCTCGTGTGCAAGGTTAGTGTCCTACATCCATGTAGCGTGTTCAGCAGGAGCGGGGCCTGGCTGCCCGCTCCCGGCGACGCGGCGCCGTGTGCGGGCGCCCTGCTGCAGCTCATGCTGCGGCTCGGGGCTGAGCCCCAGGCCAGGGACGCCAGGGGAGACACGCCGCTACACCTCGTGTGCAAGGTTAGTGTCCTACATCCATGTAGCGTGTTCAGCAGGAGCGGGGCCTGGCTGCCCGCTCCCGGCGACGCGGCGCCGTGTGCGGGCGCCCTGCTGCAGCTCATGCTGCGGCTCGGGGCTGAGCCCCAGGCCAGGGACGCCAGGGGAGACACGCCGCTACACCTCGTGTGCAAGGTTAGTGTCCTACATCCATGTAGCGTGTTCAGCAGGAGCGGGGCCTGGCTGCCCGCTCCCGGCGACGCGGCGCCGTGTGCGGGCGCCCTGCTGCAGCTCATGCTGCGGCTCGGGGCTGAGCCCCAGGCCAGGGACGCCAGGGGAGACACGCCGCTACACCTCGTGTGCAAGGTTAGTGTCCTACATCCATGTAGCGTGTTCAGCAGGAGCGGGGCCTGGCTGCCCGCTCCCGGCGACGCGGCGCCGTGTGCGGGCGCCCTGCTGCAGCTCATGCTGCGGCTCGGGGCTGAGCCCCAGGCCAGGGACGCCAGGGGAGACACGCCGCTACACCTCGTGTGCAAGGTTAGTGTCCTACATCCATGTAGCGTGTTCAGCAGGAGCGGGGCCTGGCTGCCCGCTCCCGGCGACGCGGCGCCGTGTGCGGGCGCCCTGCTGCAGCTCATGCTGCGGCTCGGGGCTGAGCCCCAGGCCAGGGACGCCAGGGGAGACACGCCGCTACACCTCGTGTGCAAGGTTAGTGTCCTACATCCATGTAGCGTGTTCAGCAGGAGCGGGGCCTGGCTGCCCGCTCCCGGCGACTCATTGTTCTTCCTCGAGCAAAGTCAGTACCTTAATGTAATCCAAGGATAGTTGCCACTCTACTACAAGTCACTTGTAGTAAATTCATTAATAACTGCTTGATCTAGAGCAGAGATGGGCAAAATTTATTCGAATAACGAATAAGAATAAAAAAAATCATCGCGAATGACGAATGAAATTGTCGAATGATTATTTTTATTCGAATAGATTATTCGTGAAATAATTTAATCGCGAATAATTTATTCGTCGAATGAATTTTGACGAATAATTACTAAAAGTCACTTTCTGCAGTCTTGTCTGTCCCTATATATGGTCAGATCTTTAAAACTACGCAATACTCAATGGATTTTGATGCGTTTTTTTTAATAGTAGTTATTTAATAGAAAGGTTTATAAATGTATGATGCGTGTATAATATACATAGTATAAGTACTGATAAATTTTGAGGATTCTCATGAGATTTGAGGATTTCTCATCTGATTGCAAATAATGTTCTTATATCTTCCGCACTGCCTATTTCTTGTGAACATAATTATTAATATTTTCTATTATTTGCTAGAAAATAAGTCCTTCCGGGCGAAGATGTAATACTTACATGGCACGTGCAAAAACTAACGAAAAAGATTTCAGGTTAGGGTTTGCATTTGGCGTATCTATTATGTATAGGGATAATTAAAAAATGTGCAAACATATTTTAGAATCAACATGGATTTATTATAATTTAGGATTCGCTCAGAAGCATGCAAGTGATAAGAAAATACGGTTTTCTCGCTCATAAATATACCCGTCTCTTTCTAGGCTAATAGAAAGTTACTTTGTGTATGACTAACCCATTGTCTCGCTAATTATACTTACTACCTGGGTATATTGTATATTACCCCTAACCCTTAACATTCTTTAGCGTGCTAGAACTTAGAACAAATTACAGTATTCACGATTTATGTTAAATATTATGCTTGATGATGTTTAATTTAATATAATGCAACAGAAAAAATATGTTTTTCGTAGATTTATTTGATTGAAAATAACGAATAAATCATTCGTCATTTAAAAATCAGCAGAATAATTCATTCGTGGCTGATTTATTCGCGAATTAATCATTCGGGACTAAATTATTCGCGAATAAAGAAATCGTGAATTATTGTTTATTCGAATAAATATTCCGATAAACATTTATTCGAATAATGCCCATCTCTGATCTAGAGCTTATTTAGAAGATCAAGTGAGTTCAGATATGTCAACGTATGAAACCAGACGATTTCACTTTTAGGACACTACTATAAAATATTTCGCACAACTAATGATTACCTCTGTCACTGCTATAACTTGATACATCCCCTCCCTGACAAATAAAAAATGAACTAATAGATGTCATTCGAATCACCTTTTGCCGCTACAACTCCAACCAAAACTAGTAAACGCTAGAAATAAGAAAACAATAGGCATGATGACTGGCAAGTCAAATCAGCATCTTTTTTCGAACTGTCAAAACGATCACCACTATGGAATTTTATATGAAATACTCAAAAGTGACGTCACGTTTGAGTACTGCCAAATGACCTACTCTTTTAAGTTCTTTTCAATTTATTAAATAGAAGCTCTGTACAAAAATTACTGCAATCTACGCCTTAGTAATAATTTCTTAGTGTATTATGTCGTGCATAATGTTAAATAATTTATTTTAACTGCAGTCATCATCCCTATTGACCATCAAATTGACCAAAAAATTGAAACATTCCAGCTAAACCCATGTCCACCAGACGTGGTCCGCTCCCTCCTCTCTCACGGCGCACACATCGACACAGTCAACTACGAGGGTGAGACGCCCGCAGAGATCCTCAAGGCCACCAACCAATCGCTCAACACCATCGTGAACCCGCTCAGGCATACCACGCTCAAGTGTCTCGCCGCTCGTACGGTCAAGAACTATAAGCTGCCGTACAGACATGTGGTGCCGCAGTGCTTGCATGCGACGATTATTAACCATTGAGCTGGTCTAGTGATGATTCGATGACTCCTCTGTGTGATATGCGTTTCTAAGTTTTGTCATAGATATTGAATGAAGGAATAGCTTGAACTACGTAGAATGAAGGAATAGCTTCATTTACAGATATTTAATGATACCTATACAAGGTGCCCGTGAGGAAAGGCAAAAATTTTAACAGCATATTCCTGAGACTAACAGAAGCAAAAAATGTTAAGTGAGTTTTGGTCAAATCTGCAAAAAAAATTTTTTTTTTTTTTTAGTTTTTTTTTGATGTTTTGAATGCCTCAATACACAAAAAAAGGATTTAATTAATTAAACTATCGCAAAAAGTGCACTTTAAACGTTTTTTTTCTCATTTGCTTGATAATTAAAGATTTTTTTTGTTCATTTGATGTCTGTCAATTAAGTGTGACAAGACTAAGACAACATGGTAACAAAATCGTTTCCTAAAATACGTTTATCATAGCGTAACGGGCTAAAACGGTTTTAGGAAAAAATCAAATTTTCTCTTAAAATAGACTCAATCCAGAAAACTTCATATGACATTTTTAACTTCAAATTTGGTCAGAAATTCGCTGTCGATTTTTACCCCTTCCTCATGGGCACCGTGTATAATTCACGCAACTCACGTCTACTTAGTCACTACGCGCAAAACAAGCCGCCGCAAGACTATCCACCCCGTTTTATATCAACGGGTCTCGCGAGCTGCGTGGCGGTCTGCAGTGCGAGCAGCGCGTGCGTCGCGATAGCACGTCGGTGCTTGATAATGGAGACCTAGCAACTCCGAAAGTTTCGGACCGAAACATGTCGCGCGTAGTGACTAAATATACGCGAGCTTAACAGTTTAATTTGTAGTCTTTGGTGAGCTGTGGTAAAAGCCAGAATAAAAAAGCCAAAAGCCAAAATTTCTGACGTTACTGTCACTTTGACAATTGTGCATGTTAAAAAGGGACAACCGATGATTTGCTGTAAAGTTAAATAGTCCTTATATGTGGCAATTTTCCAATAAGTACCATGTGTGACAATTTTTATAAAATTCGTCTATAGTTTCATTACACATGATTTGAGTCTAAAAGTATCACATTAAATGCATTATCATACAGAGGAGATAGATGATAGAGATCATTGAATTGTTTTTTACGACATTTATATTGTGATTTTATTTTGTAGTTATGCATAGATGGTGTGCCGGTGTATACACTGTACATTGATGGCTCTTGAGGCTACTTGATCCAATTCCATTGCGGAGTTATTTGCACCAATTTATCACTGTATTTACTATACTGATTTGGAAACTATCCTGTTCAATATTTAAGATGATTGTTTACTTCACCATGCGGGTACAAGGTTCACATTTTTAATCCATTTATTATTTATATTAATAGATTTTCGGTTCACTGCAATACTAGGAGAATAACGAAATTACGTAACAGTATATAAAATTAAAATTGATGTGATTGATTAATGTAATATTTTATCGTAATTATAACTGTCGCCATGGGTCGATATATATAGCGAAAGTATAATGTTTGTATGTACAGATTTTAATTAATATTAGTGTGCCCTATACGTATAATATATTTCGTCGAGCCATGGAAATGTTTCTCTTTAAGTCCACATTATTATTCAGTTGTGTTGTAAAAGCTCAATAAACATGTATTAACAGAACACACGTATTTACTCTAAAGCATTTGTTTAAATAACCGCTCAATAAATTACTGTTATGAGTAAATAAATGCAATATTATCTTGTCTTGCCAATGTAAAAACCTGTATTATTTACCTAATTGTATAACTTTTTTGAAAATATTTGGAATTGAAAATTGTTAAACTATTTATTGTAACATTGATACACTAAGAAACTGTACCTGTATTTGTATGAGAGGTGCATTAGTCCAGCAAAAAATTGGGGCAAAAACATCTACACTGCAAACACACTTAAAAACATCTGTCATCAACTCTACTGGGATGTCAATAGAGTCGGTGTCATGATGTTTTTAATACACTTTTTTGTGTCACACTTATATTATGTATCAATGTTATAATGCCATAAGACAATGGTCCATACTTGTCCATTTTTAGATAAAAACTAATTGTAATTATAACGAGCGCTTGTAAACGTATATTTCTATGTAAAATAAATTCCAAATGGGGACTTATGTAAGAGCTATGTTAGAGAAATACGCATTTAAACGAGTGGAGCCGTGGCAGGCCACGGCCGCCGTAGGAGGACGAAAAATTCATTACTTTTACCAATTTTTTTGTACTAAACCACTAATTGGAGTTCGAGGCCAAAGAATCTACGAAAATATTGCCACAACAATGAAATGTTCTTACAATAGTAAATCCTTATTTTCTAAAAACTGACGTTGAGATATCTTATTTATTGGTAATTTTAATTATTTAATTTATATAAACAATATTATTTACTGATTTTCACGTAAAGATAAGATATTTTAATAAAAACTTAATTATCCGCAATTATTAGTAACAAAGTTGGTACTGCGCTGGTATCACCTCAGGTGTTAATAACATTTGGTACAGCAATTTAGCTACACATAAATTAAAACCCTATTTCTGCATACGTTTAGCAAAAAAGCAGAATAATACATTGTAGCGTGCTTTTTTACATTTCGTATTCGTAAAATTCCTTTGGCAGTGCTATAGTTCTGCATTTAAATTATCATACAGATCTAACGTTTTGTTTTCTTCCGTAGGTTGTTAACAAGGTGACCCACTTTTTCATGGTTCAATTCAATTCAAAGGTTTCAATTCAATGGTTCAGCCATGTTTAGTTTGGCACACCCCATCATCAACAATTTAATTCCAAATGAAATATACTGGGTGAAATGTTATAAAACACAATGATACAAAATCATATTTTCTGGATCTACTCATGATTACAGCCAAGTTTTACTATGGGACCAGCTTTGAAAAAGTTACCACAAAATCTACATCTCCATACATATTGTGAAACCAGCTAGCTGTCGCTAGTTACAATCGAGTTTTCATTGATATGTATGTACAAAAAATAATAAACATTGATGGTTGGAATTGCAACGCTTTTGAATGTGTATAGGTAGGTAGTTATTATGTATAATTTAATGTGTAATTCAAATTATTTTTAAAATAGGCTTTGAAACGTTGGCTCTTATCATTTTAAGTTCTTTACAAGAAAATTTTGTCAAATCAATGTTAGTTAAGAGAAAAGAAAAGTTTTTAGATATTTACGTGTTTTTAAGAAAATCCTAGATGTGACAGGCATATTAAACAAAAAGGCGTAGAAACATTATAATTATAACAGAGGTATATAATGGTTTTATTAGGAATTATTTTAAATAAATTAATTAAATAACAAAAAGGTTGTCGAAACCTGAAAACTTTATTTGACAATGACATATGAGACTTTGACAAATTTGACAATAACGCATCTGTCGTAGTTTCGTTGGCCTCGAACTCCAATTAGTGGTATAGATTCTCCTGCAAAAGATACCTTTCAGTTAGTTTAAAGGTTTCTATTTTGACATCCATTTGATCGTCATGAACTTGGGTTGGGACAGGAAGATTTAAAAAAATTGTGCATTATTTATCGTATCTTAAATGACCATAGTTATGCAGAAAACGACCAACTTAGATTTTTTGACAATCTGACTAAGCTTTAACCCTTAATAGGGCAATGGTAATATATTTACCACCTCATTTTGAAACTTATTGTGTCACGTAACTTTTGTCAAAGCCAATGACATTTAGGTGTGACTGATGCCTTATTAAGGGCTAACTCATTGAGTTTTCTGTATAACTACGGTCAAATTATTGTCAAACTAAATCGTATGTGGCAGCGAATTGAGCGATTAGCGCGTTGTAATTGGTAGATTTAATGACATGCTTTGGTATGTACCATTTGCAGACTATATCCGTTGACCATTTATCACTGTATTATTTATTATTACATACAATGTGCCAAATAAGGTCATTCTCGCTGCCTGTGACGCTTTGGGACTTAGAATAGTACCCCTAGGAGTTTTTTTAGAAGTTTCAGAAGTTCTTTTTTTTGTTATACGTAGATACCTTCTAGATGCTACTGTAACTACATGGAACTACTGGTTCAGAAACTTGAACTTATTACTAAAAAAATACTTTTTTTTGCTTCCCAAAACTTAACTTCCAACGTTTCATAGTATATTTGTCTAATTATAAATCAGTATTACAAACTTTACTATCTGAAAGAGTATCTTTTGCTTTAGAAAGTAGCTAAAATTCGTGAAATGTAATGAAACTTTTCCCAACTCACTGCCAAGATGTATAAATGCTTTAGGACTACATGCAGTCTCACAATTAACGAGATATCGTAGACTACCACAAAACATTTCAAACAAACACACACACTTCTCTACAGTATTTACAACATAGTTAAAACCCTGACAAAAATCTCTTGTCTCACTGTGAAATACAGATAATTGTTAGTTTAAGAATCGTTTCCCAGTTGAGACATCGTGGTTGGTCTGACGAGCATAAAATTAACGCCCTCCAGTCTTGGGCCAAGTGATAATCGCTTAAGTTAAAGATGTATATTTGACCGCCTTGGTCACCTTTTGCTAACAGAGAAAAATACACCACTCTCTTTCAGATACATTGAAATTCTTCGCCGTTGGATTATTTTTCTTCTGTTACTGTGAGCGTCCGTAATCGTCACATGAAATACGCTGAAAAAGCGATACGACTAGTCCTCTTATATTAATTACATTCATAAAACTATACTCATTTTTTACATAGTTAAATCAACGAATCATTAAATTTGTAAACGCATTGTAAAAACAAATTAGTATAAGTAGATGATTAGAAATTAATAATGTTGAAATTGGTAATTATATTTAGATGGGTCAGCCATTGGAACTGAATGTAGATACAAATGGATATAGTAACGTGTTAGCGCAATCGACTGTTAATTGTAATGCGCGTATTTCTCATAGTATATTTTGAACTTAGTATACATTGCGTGATTACGTACTAGTTATTTTTTGATGATATTAATAAAAATGCTTTAAAATAATCGCTGTTTTCTTGTACAGGTCGATCCACAAACGGTAGCATGAAGGGAATGAAAAAAATAAAATACATTTTATGCGACCCTGTCCATTTCCTCTCGTCAGGTGGAAAAATCGGGCTTATCTTGTCTTTTAAAATTAAAATTTTACCCCCTTATCCATAAATGTTTCCTTACTTAGCAAGCTGCTAAGTATTGGTTGTCCTTTTCGGTTGTATCAAAATGTCTATAAGACCGAAAGGGGCATACAATACTTTGCGGCTTGTTGAGTTAGGGGACGTTTATAAATAAGGTGGTTAGATTTTTTCAAGTTCATAAGTTTTTGATAGACACCAATAGCCTCCTGCCGCCCAGAGGCCTATTAAAAGGTCTCCTTAAACAAAATAAATTATATTCTGTTTCCTACATTATTAATTCAAAATTCTTTGGCAAATTGTATGGTCTGGGCGGCAGGAGGATAGACACAGACTAAAGGATCTAAGGCCATTTTTACATCCAAAACAGACAGTTTCTGTCACTTTCGACCCATTCCTGTCAGCTCGTATGAATCGACCTGTTGCTATGAACTATAGGTAATTTCACCAGAGTTGAGGTGAATGATTACCAGAGATCGGATTTTTGTACGACATCTCAATACTAAATGTCATCAAAATGACGTAAGTCACTAAGAATGTCGCAAATCCATCCGATCGCTGATGATTACACACACATCCAAATGAAGTTAGTGAATGAATGAATGACTTGCGTCAAAATATTGAAGCAAATCCCTTGAACAAATTTTTTGGTCAATCTTACAGTTGCAATTGGGTTTGCTGTCAGTACGAAAAAAGAACACTAATTTCAAATTCCCCGTGTGTTTACATGACATGTTGATGTGTGCGTGACCTCAACTCTCGTGGAACTAACTATCAATACCTTTGTTAGAAATATTTGTATGACTTTGGTACAGTCACGTCTAAAGTCTTATGTCAAAGGCATAAGGAACAAAATCGTATTACATATTATTAGAGCCACCAATACGACAGTCTTTCGCGAGTACGAGCCTGGTTTTAACTATTGATTTAAAACAGGCTCATAACGTTTCGCGAGATATTGTCGAGCTACACATACAAGCGAGTGAAAATGCTGCTATTAAAAATATCAATCTTCACAAAACTGGTACCCGAACGGAGAAACACAAGTTATATTTGCCCCGATTTATCTCTCTATCAGATCTGCACGGCTTCGCTACCCTAATATTACACGATTCTATGTTACATTTTCGGGGTAATTATAATTAAATCTGGACCGAATGCTCCAATTGGCACAATGTTCAATGATCAAGTTTACGAAAGTGCAACACAGAAACTCCTTACAATCAACTTTCGAGGTGGTCAAGAGGATAAAAATGTATGCTGTCGTACATCTACATTCTTCATACGTTCAACTTTTAACGCCCTCTAGTTTCAAATGACGACATCTGATTGAAGTTGATGGTACGTATTAGTGATAATTCTCTTCGTTAGATGTCGGTAAGCGTAGAAAATAGAAACAGTCCCCATTATCAAGTTGCGAAGTTGCTAATTTCATTGCTCACAATCACAAATAATATAATATTAATATCTGAACTTGTGGCATGTTTCGTTGCTTATCATGAACAACGCTGCAATCCAAAATAATACCTGCTTCCAATTTCAATTCTAATGATGATCCATTGCTAGAACTCAAATTAAGGCAAGGTAGTAGATATCTTGAAATGAAATGTTATTCATAAATTATATAGGTACTATACAGGATGATCAATCCAAATGGGTCAGTAAGGAGGTTTTGGAAAACATAATAGATAGTGAAATCTTCAGGCGCGGATCCAGGACTTCGTTGAGGGGGGGGCACTGCCCTATGATATGATAGTATTTTATACTTCAAACACCACCTAGCCATACATAAGTCCAATGTGAGGGGGGGGCAAGTGCCCCCATTGCCCCCCCCCTGGATCCGCGCCTGGAAATCTTCGCTTAGGAACCATGACGTCGATTTTAGTAAAAAAAAACTGCATTCATACACTTATAAAAATACGTAGATAGGCCGAGTACCTGTTTACCCTAGGAATCGAATCTGGACTTTTTTTAAATAAAATTTAGTTATTTTCCGTTGGATATCGGTTGTGTACCTTTACCTTGCTCTGAAATAGTAAATGTTACTAAGAAATATGATATCTAATATAATAAAATATATTGCTTTAACAATGAAGTTTTCAATACTTCAGTGCCGCCGCCGGCCCTTTGACATTTATTTATTTTATTTATTTATATTATTTATTATGTATAACTTCCCCATACAAAGTAAAAGGACCGGCGGCGCCGGCGGCACTGCATTGAAGTATAAAAAAATTTTTTTTTTGTTTATAATCAATGCATTATTTATTAGTTTTACAATGTACACTCGACCAATTGAAACCCTAGGCCACTCTAGAACCATGTCAAAATGAAAAGCCGTTTGAAATGTCTTACAATCTGATTGATAACGTTACTTTGACATGGTTCCTGAGTGGCCTAGGGTTCCATTTGGTTGACTGTACCTAGAGCAACACATAAGTTAAATGCTCGTTGATAGCTAATTTCAAAAGCAGACATAACTACTTTAGTTATATATTCTGTGACATAACTGCCATATCAATAATAACAAATGTTTGTACTACATTGCTGCTCCGAAAATCTAAAAAAAATCTGTAGGGTCGTAATTAAGTGTAACTAAATAAAACCTCGTAATTCATGATAACACTGATGAAAGCCATGCCTGATCTAATTGATCGCCCGTATTAGATTTACACGCGGTTTAGTCGCCTGGTACTGGTACCCACATCACGAGCCTGGCTCACTGGCACTTTTATTCGGGGATGGTAAAACAGGGCCTTATTAGTTTCATCATCATCATCATCATGTCAGCCGAAAGACGTCCACTGCTGAACATAAGCCTCCTCCAAAGATTGCCACTATGACGGGTCCTGTGCCACCCGCATTCAGCGGAATCCTGCCACCTTCACCAGGTCATCAGTCCACCTTGTGGAGGCCTACCCACGCTGCGCCTTCCGGTACGTGGCCGCCACTCGAGAACCTTCTCGCCCCAACGGCTTGTTAGTTTAGTTAGCCTTACCTTGCGTTACCTTAATACAATTTTGGTCATGGACAGGCAAAACCAAAAATAATTAAGTACTTATCTTGAATGCCAATTCAATAATCTATGTTATTTTGTTTACAGGGTGTTTCGGTAGCCATTGAAAACTTCAGTAGCTGCGTATGTATCAGTCATAAAGCAACTTTGACTATGGGACCAAACCCGAAATAAGTAAAAATACTCTTTCATACTTTTTGGTCGTATGTTGAAAATAACCCATATTTCTGTATAACTCGCGTACATATGTATAATAGATGTTTATTTATACTGCGTACCTTATCCAAATATGGATATGGACTTACATTTTATCCGCCCGGCACCAATATGCGAATCAAATCAAATCAAAATTGTTTATTTGCAAGAGTAGAGTATATACGAGTATATAGCGAGTACAAGCGGGATGGATAGAAAGTTAAGCCCACGTTAATAACGTAGCGGCAACTTATGGTACCTACGGGTACTGCGGCCTTACCGCGAACACCGAAGTTCGTGAATTTTTGTCTCTGTCACTCTAACGAAAGCGTCATCAGAGTCGAAGACATAACCCCGAAATTTACGGATTTCACTATTTCGGTGTTCGCGGTGGTAGGTCTGAGTGCAAGGCGTCCAAATCGCGCTACTCGCCCCGCCCGACGCGCCGCTCGACACTCGCCGCTCAAACCTTACACTAAACACGCGTTTTCACTTAGTCTTCTGAGCGGCTTGTTCGTGGGCTGACGAACGAACATTTTGCTATGTGAAATCCTGTTTTCATCTGCCTAAGAACGAACGAATGCTCGCTCAGAACACTTAGTGCCGCTTGACGCTCGCCGCTCAGGCCTTACACTAGACACCAGCAAGTCCAGTCGCGCACACAACCCATTTGTAAGTATAACAGCGCGTTCATTTGTCACGACGCGCCGCTACTCTTCCCGTCGGACGCGTCGCTTGACGCTCGCCGCTCAGGCCTTATACTAGACCAGCAAGTCCAGTCGCGCACACAACCCATTTGTAAGTATCAGCTCGTTCATTTGTCACGACGCGCCGCTACTCGCCCCGCGGGACGAACCGCTTGACGCTCGCCGCTCATGCCTTACACTAGACACCAGCAAGTCTAGTCGCGCACACAACCCATTTGTAATTATAACAGCGCGTTCATTTGTCACAACGCGTCGCTATTCGCCCCGCTGGGCGAGCCGCTTGACGCTCGCCGCTCAGGCCTTACACTAGACACCAGCACGTCTAGTCGCGCACACAACCCATTTGTAAGTATAACAGCGCGTTCATTTGTCACGACGCGCCGCTATTCGACGCGCAGCTTGACGCTCGCCGCTCAAGCCTTATACTAGACCAGCAAGTCCAGTCGCGCACACAACCCATTTGTAAGTATAACAGCGCGTTCATTTGTCACAATTACCGCCGAGGCGGAATAACTAGCCAGCCCTCTTGTTATCTGCCCATTCTCTTGCTCATACATTTTTATGAGCGTTTCATTTTATCCACCCATGTCTTGGCGATTCAATATGAGGGTTTACGGTGGTGTTTCGTGAATATGATTGAGAGTTTCAGGTGTGGCCGTGCTGTACATGTTTTCGTAAAAGGAGCATTCCATCAAAACGTGTCGTAAGCACACTGTTTTTTCAATACTTTTGAATTTTTTTAATTAGTAAGCTGAGTTACGGTATAATAACAACATAACTAGGCTTTAAGATTGACAGTATTTCCTAGCAGCTAGCATATTTTATTAGGATCGCTACCATAGCGACACGTAATTAAGTGACAAAAATTTATGTTTTTTTGGAATGCTCCAAAAGTTAAACTTGTTTGTTGTAAGACTTGTAACCCTATTGTAACATGACTTTAGTTTCTTGTTATATTTTTTACGGTGGTCCTTAAAAAAGTAGGTATTTACATAAACTTGGTGCTTCTCCTACCTACTCTTGGGCACAGAAATAAATTAGGTATCAAATCAAATAAATTTGCATATAGTTACCTATATAAGATAGGTACAATAATTGTTGAAAAGTTATTAATCTCGGCCACATATTTCAGAGGTCCAATTATGCGTAATTATAGACAAAAAAGTATTTATGATCATATAATAAATTGGTTACGTAGCAGCCAAAGTATCCAAATAGTTCGGTGTACGGTATCCAAATAAACTGCTATAAAAATATTCCATTTCTACTTCACATACTTTATCCCATGGAGAGTTAGAGATGTAATTACATCTCCACTGCGTTTATTAATAGAAAGTAAATAGTAGGTCTAATAGTATGTAGCAAAACTTGCATCATTCTAAATCAACAATCTACCTAAACAGGCTGAAATCTCAAGCCTTACAAAACCTATTAGCATCCAAAGATATCGCATACTTACAAAATAAGTGTTCGTAAAATGCGCTGTGATTATACGAAGTTGTTTTGCGTAATGGGGGTCGGCAGGGCGAGGCGGGCTTACCGTAACCCGCTTACTGCTCCTGGCGTAGTGAAGGCGGGACTCGATAGTCGATAGTTAGGTACCTACAAGTCCTACAATAATTGAGTACCGTAAAAACATCAAACTATCGTCCAAAAGCGCGGAGCGGAGCGGAGCTGTGGGAGCTCGGCCAATGAGACCGCATCACAGTATTTTGAATTCGAATTTTAAGAACGTAATTGGTCAATTTTGCACAGCACCGCTCCGCTCCGCGTCAGTGGAGCCGCACCCCATACTGCAACTATAGTCCAAAATTTCAATTTCTAATAAGCATCAGCTCAAATCTTTTTGGCTTTGTTAAAGGTTTTTTTATTATTATGAGAAGTTTTTGCCTATGATACAGCATAGATGAACAGATATACATATAAATAACAAGTAACAGAGGAGAAAATATAATTGTGATAAATTCATAAATACACAAAAATATCCCACAGGATTCCAATCTGCAGGCACAGGCAGCATGGTATGTTCAGGTACCGGCTTTCGTTATCGGCAGCCTCCGTAGGCTAGTTGCTCACGACCCTGCCTACTTTGACAAGAACCAGTAAACAATTTTCTTTTGTTTTTTAAACTATCGATATAAACTCTGCTAGACAAGTCGCAACACTAGGCGTGATGCGATTGTTCCGACGCTCTTGGCAAGTCATTACAATTGTGTGCTCAACGGGAATCTGATTTTGATCGATTCGGAGCACTAATCTCAGACCGCTCAGGTTGGCTCCGGACCGAGAGTCTACTCCATGGAGTATGGGGGTTGAGCAACATTGCATGATTTGGTGGCTTGTAGAGTCATGTGGGGTAAACGTGCAGTGGGTAAGTGTACGCAATCCCATATATTGCATTCAAAAATATATGTGAATGCGTACGTACCTATATTTACCCACTGCGTCGTACTTTTAAAACATGGTGGTAGCGGCATATCGAAAACACCCAAATAATCGACATGTTACGACTTCATTTTCGACACCCTTGCTCTGC
This sequence comes from Thaumatotibia leucotreta, assembly GCA_025490895.1. NCBI lineage: Eukaryota > Metazoa > Arthropoda > Insecta > Lepidoptera > Tortricidae > Thaumatotibia > Thaumatotibia leucotreta. Next base: position 3,390 of record JALPQI010001246.1, on the reverse strand, counting down.
CGCTTCTAGTTATTCTGTTATAAGTTATAGAACTATGGGAGCCTTTTTAGCTAGGACAGCAGTGCCGTCAATTTTATGATTGCAAATGTTTATTATTTTGGCTGATCGGCCATTGGCGCCTCGATAATATATTTTTCCTAACTAGTGCGGAAAAGTAAACTTTGCGCACGCTTCGCGTGCGTAAGTTTATCTTTTTAAGCCACTTGTTATGAAAAAAGTCGTTCGATACACGTGTAAAAAGTTAAAAACTTCTTTTTAACTCGGGTGATTGTCGCCCTCGTGTCACTCGGGCTCCAACTTTCACCCTTGACGAAATAATTGTTTTTGGCACTTGCATCGAAATGTACTATACTTGATATGTACTATATTTGGTACAGATGGCCCACCGAAAAGTCGGATACCATTACCCAAGACGCAGGTTCACGTGCCCGACAGATATGTCATTGCTTAATCGTGGGAATTCTTACTTTTGGAAATGTAGGTTACAGTTGCACACTCTACTTAGAACTAATTATCGAAAGACAAAACTAGCAGGACACATTTTGAGGCGTTAGTAGAGTACATGGTAGATGGATACAGCTGATTGGATTCATCCAGGAGTGATTCCGAGAATCGTCTATTCCTGTTAAAATAGAAATGTAGATCTCTCTGTTTGACTCGATTGGACATTAAATCTGCTTAATCTGCCATTAGTAAACTTACTTTGTTACTTTGTATTTGCGCAATACATAATGTAGTTGTAGGTATGAAATATCATTAAATCTGAGGAATTCAGGAGATAAGTATAATAAAATAATATAGATAAATACCTATTCCTGTCTTCGACATTCGTAGCAAACAAGTAGGTATTTTAAGTTCCTGGGTATTTGTCAAATATATTTGTGAGTTACAGCCAGGTGCAGAAAGTTAACGGTACATATCTAAATTTATTTTTATATATTTTATATATGAACAGAAAGCTCGACGCAGGGGGTACTTCATAAATAAGTATAAAAATGTTGGATTTCCTGGAAACTATTAGTTTTTTAAATAATAATAAATATCCACCTAATGTTTTAAACCGTTATATATTATTCCAATATGTATTATGGTATTTTAGTTATAAATTAAAAGCGACTTTAAAGTCGTCAATAGACTAATCCAATAAGTAGATACTTATACTTGTTTATATTACTAAATTTAAACATGATTTCGAGCTCCTGTGGATACGGTTAGTCAATTGGGCGTTATCTAAAGCTCATGATAGGATTATATCGAATTTACATTAAGTCGGATTGAAGAAAAGAGAGAATTAGGTGTTTTCCTGTTCCAAACATAGATACTTAATAAGCCTACAAAACGGTAAAGCTGACCTAAGAAAAGGAGAATCTAAAAGCGGATCATAACGTTTCGTTTGTAGGTTCTCAATAGTTTTCTAGACATTTAGAATACCTAACTAAAGACCTAAGAGCTGGCGACTTCCTGACAACAGGTCACAACGCATCATCATCAATACAGCGAGGAAATGCTGCCGGCATTCTCGGTGTAACGCCACAAGGGCCAATCTTAGATATAGCTAAGGTTCCTCTTCTTCTACTTAGCATTATCCCGGCCTTTGCCAGGGTCCGCTTTCCTGATACATTTCCTCTACTTTGCGCGATCCTGGGCATCATCTACTGTAAGCCCATTCACACTCATGTCAGCCTTCACGACATCTAGCCATCGCTTCTTTGGTCTGCCGCGTGGTCGGGGCCGTCAGATATAGATATTCTTAGGTTAGTTTGATTTAATTTATGTGATATAAATAACACTTTTTTCATTTTATTTGAAATAGGCTTACTCATGGTCACAGACTAGCCAAGGGCAGAGACCTGGCCTACGATGGAGTGAGTTTACCCAGAAGGTGCCTATTCACCCTTGACTTGAAGGTTGACGGGTTATATGATCTCGGAAATATAGACACCGGCAGGGAATTCCACTCCTTAGGACAGGTTTAGAATACTAAGTTCAGGTCAATTATTATTTAGATAGCTTTTGCCATATGTCCAAATGTTTGGAATACGTATTTTATGATAATACCTACCTAAGTTTGGGATAGTTAGACGGTATAACAACGCAATCATTGTTCCCCAATGCTCCTTATAGTGCCAGTTAAACCAATTACCTATAATCTCAAATCCTCATAACAAAATACACAATAGCGATTTTCAATAAAACAGCTTAATACATCGTTAGCTGACGGTGCGGTTTCATTTAATACCGATTGCGGGATTTTGGCAAATTTTCATGTTTGCTTTTAATATAATTGTTCAGTTTATCTGCGGATTACGGACGGCCTCAAATTGAATTGTAATGGCGGCTGTTAGGACAGGGCTGCCCCCGGGAGCGGGGCAAGTTAATTTAATGTGTTTCGATGGATATACGTGCAATTGTTGTACGGTATGTTAAACCCTCTTTAAATAGCATTGTCACAATCTTTAGCATGGCTACAGATAGCAATGTACCGAGGAGAAGTTTCATTTATTGCGAAACTTCTGTAGATAATGTTCTCGATAGTTTGAAATTTACAAGCAATCTAACTATGCTTAAACCATTACATGTCTTCTAAGGTATATTTTATGCCTTGTTTACTCAATTGTGAATACAATGTTCATCATAACAGTTTCTTATAAATTCTCATGAAAATTCTCGGAAATTTCCGAGTATATTCCCGTAATTTTGAAAATGTTCTGCAACTTGTACATTGCTAGGTACAGTCAAGGGCATTAATATATATACACTTCTCCATACTGATCCCTTACATAACAGATGTGTCTATATATTAATGCACTCGACTGTACAGAAGACAATAATTAAGGTTTAAGTACCAAATATCTATATATTTACATGATCTTGATGTCATGGGATAAAGGCTCTGTATAGGTCTACGTGAACTTTGACCAATTTGTTGCCTCTCTGTTGCACTTGCCAATTTGTACATAAGTGTAACAGGGAGGCAACACGTAGACCGTGGCTTCAGTGGCTTGGGCTTTCTCTATGTTATTCTCTATAAAATATCTATTATTTTCAATACCTGTAAGTACCAGCTACCATTTTCGTCTCACTGTGGATTTGTGTTACATTTGGGAGCAAAGTTTATCACCCCTCTTGCCTTTAGACCCTATCAAGGCTCATTATTGCACAATTTTAATAAATAAAATAAATTAGTGGACAAATCCCAAACTATTCACGGCACCTTAGGGCTGATGTCTTTATGAAGTTCTTGAAGAAAAGTATAAAAAGAGTTACAGAAAAAATGCATGTAAAAATGAATAAGTAGGCAAGGTCGATAAATGCAACATGTATTGTGTAAGTACATTGGATATCTATTTCTAAATCAATAAAACGTGGCGTTTACAATTAACAGTTATC